>JAMPIV010021638.1:0-162500 GCA_024509875.1 Oreohelix idahoensis
AACATTAGACAATCTTTGAAGGACCGAGGACTAGAATGGAACCAGGCCAGGAGGAAGACAGCCGATAGGATAGTCTGGCGCTCTCTCTTCCAAACCTCTACACCTCACGGTAGAAGGGGAACGACTAAGTAAGTAAGTAAGGTTAGTTTTGAAATTTGGAAATATTTTTTTGTACAATTTATTGTTCCTGTACTGCAATCTCTTTTGGACAGGTCTTTTAAAACTAAAGAAAATGTATGTTACACTGAAAAATGAACTGAAAATAAGGACTCTTGGTCCAGCAATAATACTATTAATATTAAAATGTTCCGTAAGGTGTTTCACAGCCTGTTAAGTAATAAGTAATAATGTGAGTCAGTTATTGGAGAGACTGTTTATGTCATCATTTCCCCGAGAGTTTCTGTTAATGGGTAGGGAAACAGTTTTCTCCAGATAAAGTGTCAGATTTCCCAGATTGTGGCACATAACCTGAAATTTCCTTCGTGAAGATTCAATCGTTGATATGGCTCTGTAAAGAACATCAGCTCTCAGAGCTCCACTTGACAATTATTATACAGAATACGCTGTACTGGAGACGTTACTGTCTTCACTCGTACTTCAGCTTTCCTGTCACCGGCTGGGAACAGGAAATAAAACCCTGCAACATAAAAGACACCCTGGCCTTTTCATATCTGTTATATTTTTCCCTCAACTCTCTACATGACATGATGGTGTTCAGCCTCGTGTGCATTACAAGTGCACCAGCCCTAAGTTTTTTTTTTTGGTTGAACTCGCATCATATTGTGACCACACCTCAGGTCCATATGGCAGATACGCCACTGTCATTTTACATAATCTTCTTCAACACAATTTAATATGAGTATGTACATCTACTTATATGCATATATGTTTCTTCTATTACAAAATATAAACGCTCCAGGCAATCAATAGTGTTCAGCAAACACAGAGGCTTGCTATTTTACTTTAGTCCTACAATAATTTTTAATTCCAACATTGCAATATTCAAACATAAATCAAATAGATATACCCAAACTGTCTCTTTAGGTATGTCATACACTTTCCCACTTTTTGCCTTTGCACATATTACATAATAATATAGATATTCTTCTTACCAGAATTCAATGAAATACGCACAGGTGCGATGGATGGCACAAATTCAGCTTTTCTGCTGGCTAGACTATGACAAATACTTTTTAGTTTTAGTTACAAAGAAAAGTCAAACTTCTAGGATCACATCGACCTGCTTCAGGGACAGCTTTCTACAAAATGGCACAAACCTAACTAAGTTTTCCATAATATAAAATGCGTTGGCCAATCAGATCGGAAGACTAAACTTTTCAATTTGAATTTTGAAAATAAAAGCAAAAACAGACTTGATTTTTGGACCTAACAAGTTTTCTCCTCACTCATTCTTAGATTTCTACTGCTATAATATATTTTGTGTTAAGCCATCCCATAATTTCTCTCCCCTTGTCTACCCCTCCTCCAACAGAATACATGCTTGCATGTCTCATTTCCAACAACGCGTTCAAAATTGTAATCGTTAGTGAATGCAAAATGAATGCAAAACCGCCAGTCTGTCCGTTTGTCTGCACGAACAAATACAGTCTTTTGTCAATAACTTTCTTATCTACTGGGGAACTTTGTATTTTTAAACATATTATTTATCAGGAGAAGATAAGCCATCAAACTAACTAGGTTTTATGATCCTAAACCTATTAATAAAGAAGTCCATATATTTTCCAGAGTTAGTTCCAATTTCCACTATCATATAAATTACGCCATCTTTTCTCCTCTCCCGCGTTGTCCAAAACTGAAACTACTAGTCTGTTACGTCATAAAATGGACTCTTTTGCAGCGAAAGCGCTGTCTGTGTGTTTATAAATTTCCTCAGTGTGCCTTTAGTCCGAAAAAGTAGTGCGTTTTGCGGAGTATTTTTAAATTCTACAAAGCTTGCGCCACGTTACCGAACACAGGCTAACTGTATCGTCTCGCACTGTCGTCTTGGGTAGCTAGTCCAAGAATCTAACGCTTGACAATTTGTAGCAGGTGTTCGCTCTCTCTCTCACTTGTATGCGTTCGTTTATGCCTCCCCTGTTTTATTCTTACTATCTTTCTTGGAACAACTAAGCTTGTCGTTTTTTCAAAATATTTACCGTTAACCCTTGACGGGCGAGTTATAAAATCCACTACCACTAGCGCGGCAATAAGGTTTCACACTACGTTCTTATCTCCATTCGATGACTGGCGCGGGGAAAGAAGACGCGTTACAACTTTACTATTTCTATTTCTACTCATATTATTTTGACTTTTACCTATAATTAATGATTTTATCGATGTATCAGTGCACTTTATGATAAGCCATCAGAAGAGAGACATACTTCCGTGTATTTCTTATTTCAGCCCAAGTGGAATCTTCGCTTTAGCCACCAGAAGAGAGACATGCTTCCGTGTATTTCTTACTTTAGTCGAAGTGAAAACTTTGCTTTCATTATCAAAAGGAAGACATGCTACCGAGTCCTGCTTCTTCTTTGATCCTTAGCCATCGACTGTCAAAGCAGTCAGTGGTTATCACTTTGCTCAGTTGGCGGCCATCCTCCGTGCAGTGCCCCAACTCTCATTCATTTTTTACATCTCGGCCTCCACAGTTCTCCACGAATTTGTTTGTTTGTTTTTTTTTTGGTCGGCCTCTCTTTCGCTTTCCTTCAGGGGTCCACAGCATAGCTGTTCTTGTGATGGCATCAGGGTGTCTTCTGAGGACGTGGTCAACGCAACTGCAGCGTCTGTCAGCTATGATAGTGTGAATGTCCTCTTGGTTGCTCCGAGTAAGCAGTTCTTGGTTGTCACACCTCTGTACCTTTAAATACATTTTAATATGCCATTTATAACGATTCTTTGCCTGCCAATAAGAGATTATCTGCACTAAAAGGTATCCCAATTTCGGATACTGCCGTAGGGGAACGAAGTGTTATAGACTTCACTGTACTAAGTTCAGCTTTTATGACATGGGATGACCAGTTCCCTTCTTCGCTGCCTTTGCCTTTCCTAAACAAAAGCATGTTTAGTCAGGTACACATTCTCAGCTGTGTAGACTGGAGTGTGATGCTACCAAGTTTTGATCCCGTAACCCAGTAACTCTGCCGTCGAGAAGCAAGCGTTCTACCCGCTCTGCCAATAGATCGTTTTTAATCTGCTTACTGCCTGTAAACAGCTCCGTGCCAAAAGACTGTTAAAAAAAAAACTACACACATACACACACCACATAAATTACACACACACACACACATATATAACCAGGACCCGTGAGAGCTGTATGCGGACGACATAGTTTTTGTTGGCCATTAATTTTTCAAGAGGCGGTCAGACACGGTGATTACCTTTTGTCCCAGGTTTTGGCAGGGGCGTGAGTTTGACGTGCTAAATCAAGTTTTGTCAGGCCCGGGTGCCAAAGGGACAAACTGTGGGGCGTCAGTGCTTTGTTGATAGGGAAAAACACAGATTTCTGAGGGCACAAATATGTTGACGAGTAGGTCACAAATTAAATATGTTGACGAGTAGGTCACAAATTAAATATGTTGACGAGTAGGTCACAAATTAAATATGAGACGGAAAGAGAAGATCTGTTCAACTAAGAGAGGAAAAATAATGAGAGATAGCGGTAGAAAAGGGAGTCTTCTTCTTCTTCGACCCTTAACCACCGACCGTCAAGGCAGTCAGTGGCCATCACGCCTAGTGGCGTCTTGTAGGGCAACAACAAATTGATTCCACTTTGCACGGTCGGTGGCCATCCTTCGTACAGTGCCCCAACTCTGGTTCATTCTTTGCATCGCAGCCTCCACAGTCCTCCGCCAAGTTGTTTTTGGTCGGCCTCTCTTTCGCTTTCCTTCAGGGGTCCAAAGCATAGCTGTTCTTGTGATGGCATCGGGGTCTCTTCTGAGGACATGACCAACCCAGCTCCAGCGTCTGCCAGCTATGATGGTGTGCATGTCCTCTTGCTTGCTACGAGTAAGCAGATCTTGGTTGGTGATGGTATTCGGCCAAAAGATTCGGTGAATTTTTCTTAGGCATGTTGTGTGAAAAGAGGACAATTTTGACATTTCCTTCTCTGTGACTCTCCAGCATTCCGCACCATAGAGAAGCACAGAAAGCACGCAACTCTGGTATAATCTTAATTTTGTGCTTGTGCTGTATTGGGAGGACTTCCAGATGTTATTTAGGCTAAAGAAGGCTGTTCTTGCCTTATTCATTCTGATGTTGATGTCTTTGCCTGCCCCACCGTCTGGTGTTACTATGCTTCCTAGGTATGTGAAGGTATCTGTCTGTACCAGTTGCTGATTCCTTACTGATATGGGCTCAGGGTTGCTCACATTGAGCGTCATGACCTCAGACTTCTTTAAATTGATGTTCAAGCCCACCTGCTGGCTAAATTTATTAAGTCTATCCGTTTTTTCCTGGATGTGTTGATGTGAATGTGCCAGCAGTGCAATGTCATCTGCATATTCCAGATCTTCCAATGTAGAAAATGTAGTCCATCTTATTCCTCTTGGACTGCCCTCTGTTGTCTGGCGCATCACCCAGTCTATGACTGTTAAAAATAGAGTGGTTGATAAGGGGCATCCCTGTCGTACTCCTGTCTTCACCTCGAAGGTTAGGTTGCTCTGCCCAACACTACACGTAAAGTTGGCATAGAGGCTTTTTATGATTGACACTATGCAGCTTGGAATTCCATAAGCCCTCAGTATTTTCCATAAACTGTCCCTATGTATGCTGTCAAAAGCCTTTTCAAAATCAACAAAATTTATGTAAAGCTGTCTTTGCCATTCTGAGCACTGCTCTATAATGTTCCTGAGAGTGAATATATGGTCTACACATCTTCTGTTCTTTCTAAATCCTGCTTGTTCTTTCCTCAGTTTGTAGTCTACTGCCTTTGAAATTCTCTGTATAATTATCCTGCCTAGTATTTTGCTGGGAACTGAGAGAAGAGTGATTCCTCTCCAATTATTGCAGTCTGAAAGATCTCCCTTCTTGGGCAATTTGACAATTATTCCTTTGTTCCACTCTGATGGTGTTGTCCCCGTTTTCCACACTTGTGCAAATAGTGGTTCTAATAGTTCTGCTGCTAGCTCAGGGTCTGTCTTAAATAGCTCTGCATTTAAGTTATCATGGCCCGGAGCTTTACCGTTCTTTAACCCTTTGATTGCTGTGATGATTTCTTCTTTTCGTGGAATGTCTGTATTTACATCTAGATCGTTTTCAGCCTCAGGAACATTCAATTGTGTCTCTGGTATTTCCTTGTTCAGAGTTTCTCTGAAGTGCTCTGCCCATCTTGTTTCCTGTCCCTCTGCTGTCTTGATGAGATTTCCTTGCTTATCTCTTACTAATGTAATATTGTTTGCACCTTGTTTTCCGCTGATGAATTTAGTTATTTTGTATACTGTGCTTTGTTCATTTCTCAGTGCTGCCTCTTCTGCCTGTTTTGCAAGATCGTCTAGGAAATTCCTTTTGTTGGCTCGGGTTTGGCGTTTAACTTCCCTGTCCAGTTGACTGTACTGTTCGCTATATAGTTGCTTTAACCTGGGGGACTTCGCTTCTGTTTTCTTTCTTTTCATTTCCTTTCTCATCTTTATGGTGTTTAGTGTTTCTGGTGTTATCCAGTCTTGCTTCTTCCTTTCCTGGAATCCTAAGCATGATTTGCTACTTTCCTTATATATTGTTGAAATGGTGTTGAAATTCTGGTCTATATCATCAGTCAATGTCTTTTCCTGGCTTTTGGCAAATTGATATCGTTTCTTAATGTCGGCCGCAAAAGCTTTTCTGGTAAGGGGGTCCTTCAATTTGCTGATGTCAAACCTTTTCTGTGTAGTTACAGTTGGTCCAGCCCTTCTTAGTTTCACTTTCAGTTTTGCTACTACTAAATGGTGATCGCTTCCCACATCTGCACCTCTTCTTACCTTCACATCTTGTAATGCATGTCTCCATCTACCGTTAACCATGATGTGGTCTATCTGGTTTCTGTCCCGACCATTTGGTGATTCCCATGTTAACTTGTGAATTTCCTTATGTGGGAAAAGTGTTCCTCCAATGACCAGGTTGTTAATGCTACAGAAACTTATTAGCTTATCCCCATTTTCGTTTGCTATTCCGCTGCCGCATTTCCCCATTGTTCTTTCATTATATGTATTGTGTGTACCAACTTTCGCATTGAGGTCTCCCATTACTATAACAAGATCATATCTAGGTGTGTCCTCCATTTCTTTCTGCAGTTGTTGATAGAATTCATCCTTGACCTCCTCATCGCTATCATTCGTTGGTGCGTAGCATTGTATTATTGTAGTGTTGGTGAATCTCCCTCTCAATCTCAATCGTATCAGTCTGTTGTTGATGGGTTTCCATTCCAGTAATGTCCTTTCTATCCCTTTCTGTAGAATAATGGCTACGCCTTCACTGTGCTGTCCATCCTCTCTTCCAGAGTAAAGTACTGTTTCTCCTGTTGCTGTTTTAACTTTTCCTGCCCCTGTCCATCTGCTCTCGCTTATCCCCAGGATGTGTAACCTATAGTTTCTCATTTCTGCCGTGACCTGTCTTAGTTTACCTGTCTCGTACATTGTCCTGACATTCCAAAATCCTATTCTTGTATCCTGTTTTGCGGTCAGGACATCCGTTTTCATGTCAGTGGCTTCCTTTCGGCTTTCACCACTGACAGTCATACGAGCCACAGACTCCGAATGTCCATCCCGCAGCAAAGTTTGTTCATTTGATGTTGTTTCCGTAACTTCATTGTTTTTTTTACATAGACAGGGGTGTCAGCCCTATGCTAAAACCCCCAACCTGGAGGACCAGGGTACCAGCTTTTGTCTGACCCCTACCCACACAGACCAGTCCAGCTTGGTTGAACCTACCAGGAGTAAAACTCCCACTGGCGTAGCTCTGGGGATTGTCAGGGTACGCAAGCTGCCATACCGCTACAAGGTATAGGTACCATTGATGGCAGAGAAAAGGGAGTGTATGTTCGTAAATCAATCAATCAATCAATCAATCAATCAATATGGGTTTGGGTCGGCCACATCCTCAGAAGAGACCCCGACACCATCACCAGAACTGCCATGCTATTGACTCCAGAAGGAAAGCGAAAGCAAGGACGGCCAAACGCCACCTGGCGGAGAACAGTGGAGGGGGAAGCATGAACCACAGTTGGGGCACCACATGAAGGATGCTGTTGACCAATCAAAGTGAAGACGATTTGTTGCTGAACTACAAGACGCCACCAGGCGTGATGGTCACTGATTGCTTTGTCAGTCAGCGACCAAGGACGATATTCGTAAATGATCGTCCGATTGGTTATGTGGATAGAGAGTTTGCCGCTCCCGACAAAGTTACCGGGTTACGAGATCCAATCTGGTAGCGTCACCGTCATGCTTAATTCTACCCAGCTGTAAAAATAACATTAATCGGTTCTGAGTTAGAGAAGGCAAGGGCAGTGAGGAAGGGACAGAAAATTTAACGAGGAAGGGAACTGGTCGCTGGACATTGTATAGTAAAATCTATAGCACTTCACTTTCCTACAACAGTATTTGTTATTCAACTACCTTGACCTTTTATGTTCGTAAAATAATACACATAAATGAGTATATTATGGGCATTCAAGAGACATAACGAAGTAAAAAACTGTATAACAGAAAAGCAACAAAAGTGATAGACTTGCCGGGAAATTTAACCTAGAACCGTCTGAACAACGCCAATGCCTCGCTATGGAAGTGAATTTTGACTATTTATTCACACTGCCAACTCAGGCCATGTTCATACAGAGTGGATAGAGGGAAACAGTCGCACATGTGAATCCGACCCTGTACAGTTTTCTGGGGGCCTCTGAGAAGTTGGATAAAAAAATAGTACTGATCATTCGAGCATGTCGTAATATACTAATATGAAGTTTTGCACAGGGCTGACAACCTCATCAAGCAAAATCAGTAGCTGGAAAACCAGCATTGCAAGAAGCACACAGATACTCTGACGCAGGGTTTCTTTAAGGCCTCTATGGTTCATAAGGCGTGACGAGAAAATTGGTGATGATGTGATCCTGAATTAGGATACCCCACTAAATTGCTGGAAAGTATAAAGTCATTCCATGAAGACATGAGGGGAACAGTTCAGTATGCTGGAAACACAACACAGCCCTTTGACATACGCAGTGGCGTCAATAAGGCTCCAAATCTCTTCGGGATCTGCTTTGCCTTGCTCTGGATTCATGCATTCGGAGATGCAACTGAAGAAATGTGCCTTCACACTAGGTCAGATGGGCGACTGTTTAACCTCGCAAGACTGAAGACAAAAATAAAAATAACAAGGGCCACTATATGAGACTTGTTGGTCGCAGATGACAAAATCGTCACTCAAAGTCAACAGGAGCTCCAGAGCTTGGTGAATCGCTTCTGTCAAGAAAGCAAGGATTTAGGACTCACAATAAGTATAAAGAAATCAAATGTGTTGGGTCAGGATGTGGATGTTGCATCAATAATTACTATCAATAAGGAAAATCGATACTTTAATAACAAAATTGTGCGATGGGAAGTTATCTTCTCTTAGAAAATTGTATTTTTCATCAGAGGATGCTATGAATTTTAGGCGGAAAATCAGAAAATCACTGTGCTAGTTTTAGAACTTAACTGGCCAGTTGGTGACAATGGGTTGTTGCTGGATTCTGGTTTAGAGTGATACTGGTTCTCAGCGAACTCTTGACTTTTCCTTCTCACGCCAAGTGTTGAATGGCTTTTGGGATCACGTTCGTTGCACGAGTAAATCTCTCAAACTTTGCCGCTTCGAATGTAAACCAGTCTCTTATGGATGGTGTCCAGAGCTGAGTGCTAGTAACTAGTACCAGTAACTGAGAGAAATACAAAATAGCCCCTTCTGTAAATATTTTGTCTCCTGATGTAAGCACCATGAGAGACTTCCGCTTTCCTCACCATTTCATCTTCCTCTGAATTTTCCCGATGCCCATGAGCATGCAATCCATAAAATCTAAAGCCATCTAGTCAGATGAAAGTGTGTTAGGAGAGCGAAAAGAGTGCAAATGATAGTACAATATACATCAGCCTGAATAGAAGTGTTGACATAAACATGTCATCATTCTTTTTTTTCCACCTCTGTTTATTGAGATTGTCGGAAATAACTACGTGATATTTGCCTCGGTCGATATTGTCATAATCAGGACAGACATATGGATTGTCAATATTTCCTAGGTCACTTCAGCAAGATTAAACAACAAGATATCTTAAACGACCCCCTTCTCAATTCGACAACATTTGTTTTCAGCCTCATCTACAAAGCTGGACGGAAACAAATACGTAATCTTAAGGGGGTGTCAGACAACTTAATTCGTATCTTTTAATACGCGACGTTCAAATGTCTGTGATTAAGGTAAGAGAGGCCAGGTTTGCAATCTCCTCACTCTGATGTAATCGTCTCGGTGAGCAGACTGTCCACAATCAAAATGATAACCATGTCAGGAGTGGTTTACGCAGATGAGATATGGGTATTTTCGGGGAGTGTACGCTCGGCGAAAATATAATATAGGCAAATAATGACGTAGAGGAAGATAGCAAAAAATGGACAGACAAAATGAATGAGCTAAAATATGACATTCTGTCACAAATAGTGAAATCTCTAACACTGCACTTACATACTGCAGCGGCATCTGCTACGGTATTGTCTTTATCTGTGTCAACGCCTAACTAAACCATTACTTGTGTCTTGTTCTAAGTATTCACAGGCCTTACTTTTAGACTGATGAAGTCTGTGCATTAGTTTATGATATGTATTAGTTAAAAGACTGTTTCCATGTACAGGTAGTTCTTTGTTTACGCGATATATAAGTTTCCGGGAACCTCGCGTTAACAGAAATTGCGTAAATGGAACAGTATGGATTTCTCTTTGAAAAACATTAAAGTAAGGAGGATGAGTGCCGCCATTGCCGTACATAATAATAAAAATAAATACATGTAATAATAAACTGCTTAAATTAACATATACCATCCATTCATATTAAGTGAGATGTCTGAAACAATATTGACAAATTATTCAACATTGATAGAAGCAAGTTTATTACCTTCTTCATCTTCATCAACTTCTAATTCAACGGGGGTTGGGTGTTGAGTCATCTGAATGAGAAGCAGGCGATGCAGCATTTAAAAGTTTCCAGAAGAAGATATCCAGAGTTGAGTTTGTTACTTTTTCTGACCTTGGTAATGAACAGCACATTCCATCATGTTTCACTTGACCATTAAGGTCATGTCCATGTAAGGAACATCTTCTTCAAAGATCACAAGGCAGGATTTAAAATGTTGGAAGGCCTCCTTTAATCGTTTTACTATAAGTTGGTGGCTTTGTGATGGTATTTGGCTGGTGCAAGTTGTTGCGTTGTCTTGTCCTTCCGCGTTTATGTTCTCCAGCGCCAACAACTCATCATTGCTCAGTTCTACTTTCTGAGATTCAAGCAAACTTACAATTTCATTTCGTCAACTCTATCTAACCCAACTCTTGAGGCCATTCTGACACCCTCCTTAATTGATGTGACACTATTGTCGTCAACAATAAAACCTTCAAAGTCATGACAGAATTGCCGTAGACATTCATTCCGTGCAGTCTTGATTTTCGAAAGTGCATCTTTAATAGTGAATGCCTTCCAAAAATCCCTCAAAGAAACTTTCAAATCGTCATCATCTTGCTCTCGTGCTCCTGTTAGAGTGCAGATAAAATACTGTAAAAAGTCTAAATATAGTGTCGCGTAACTTCGAGTTTTGCTGGTAAATAAAACAAAAATAACTTAAAAACTTGCTTGCGTATGTCCAAATTGGCTTGAATATAACACACACGTAAACAGAGAACTACATGTACTTCTAGAAGGTCCAATAGCAGAAAATTTTGTAAGAGATTGAAGTGTTACAGACTTCACCATACTAGGTTCAGCTTTATAAGGTGGAGTGACCAGTTCCCTTACTCGCTGTCATTGCCTTCCCTAACTAAAGAGCAGAGTCAGGTACCCATTTACAGTTGGGTATACTATAGCGTGACGTTATTAGGTATCGATCCCAGAACCCTGCAACTTACAAATAACACAAAACTGGAAATAAAATGACATTAAATACCCTAATTATAACCATCAGGTTGAGCAGGGTAGACCAAGATGGTGGACGAGCAAAGGCAATAACGGTTAGCTGTTACAAGCCCTCTCTCCACTCATCATCTTTTAAAACAAAACAAAAATACCCTGCAACTTTGCCGCAAGAGGTAAGCGTTCTCACCGCCTAGCCATTCTCACGAAGTGTTACTAGTGTTCCGTGTGAACAATTGTTCCTGTAAATAATATTCTGTATTTACTTGCTTGTCCGGTATCGGTAATGCTTTCTTACACCCATAGTTCGTGTACCAGATTTTGCCGATGAACTGGCACTTCTGTCTCATAACCGCAGTCACACGAAAATAGTTAAGTCACAGCAAGTGGGTCTGAAAATACACCAGGAAAACAGAAGGGTAAAGAGAATAAATGAAGGAAACGATAACACGTGAAGAAACACCTTTATAAGAGATGTAATCATTGTCATCGCAGCAATATAGATAGAGTTAATCGGACGGACTAAGAAATATAAATACGACTATAAAACGCTACAAGAATCGGCACTGCATTGAGAAATATCATGCAACTATGATAGGAAACTCTTTACAGAGCGATACAACAGGAGGCAATCTGATCATCAGAAGCAGTCCCCCCATCGGAAAAGTGTTTCGGCCCAGTATACTCCTTTACATTCTAAGGAGGGCGGGCCCACTTGGGTCATGACTCCAAAGTGTCTCAGCCTCCTGTTGTCTTGTATCGAAAATGAAGCCATTTCACTTTGGTAGCAACTTTAAAATCCACAACTCCGCCAGCCGTGGAGGCAATTGTGAAAGTAACAAAGAGAAGACAAATTACTCCGTTCGTTCCGTCACACACAACTAGGGACAGACACGGACACACCTGCGCGAAGCCGACGAGGTTAACCACTGCGCGCTAGCAACTGAAATTCTGTGCCTAACACCTCTTACAATATCACCGCCTGTTGCTCGTCAGTCACAACCTTTCATCAGTACAATGAAAACTCAACGTACTGTGGACTTAGAAAAATTAGTGGTGTTTTCTGTACTGCAGAGTTTACTGTCACGCTTTCCATAGCCCATTGCGGTTGTTCCACAACCAGCACGATGCCTTTTCGGCAGTTTCACTAAGCCTCTTCAGTGCCCTTGTTCTCGACTGTCCCCACAGCCCCAACAGTTTCAATAAATCCATCTCATAAAACAGACCTAGTAAAATAATATATCTAACATTTCACTCCCCTCCTGCAGTATCTTTTATGGGACTACCTTCATAATTTTTTTTTCATTTGCATTTGGTTTCTCTTACCTGTCTTCCGATCCAGACAAAAAAAAAACTTAATACACAAACTATAGACTGAAACAACAAGAAGGAAAAACGTATTTTACTAACAAACCGACGTTCTACTCTTCCTGAAAATGGAATAACGTCACTTACGTTAACTGGAAACCAATGTATGAATAGCATCAACAGCGATTCCCCCTGAAAGTGCCCTTTCAAGTGTCACTCAGTTAAGACAAGTCCCCCAAGATTAAGGCCACACAATATAACTGAAACATTTCAGCCATTTCTGTCGTGTGTTTGTCTGACGTTTCCAGGCAGACGTCGCATGTTCATTACAAATCTAGTTATCAAAACGTCACTACTGCCAACAACAAAAAATATATGACACTTAAAATTGATTTGAAATCCCAGGAAACTTTGCGATAATGGATGCTTTGACTAAAATATATATGCATCATGCAATTTTCATTGTCACAAAGATAGGGCGGGTAGTTGATGCATAACTTTTCGTAAATAAATGTTTATTCCATTTTATTTTTTACTGAATGTTATTTGTAAACGAAAACAGAGAAGAGCAACAAAACAAAGGGCAATAATGATATGGAACAACATAAAAGAGGTTGTCCTGTGGGGAAACTGAAGCCATGTTTTAGGAATACATGCCTTTAAATGTTTTGTGTTTTAGCGGACAATTAAAATGACATTGAAAGGATAATACTAGCGGTTTATTAATAATGCATTTCATCCCGGATAATATTAAAGAATGGGAAAGAAATGCATCGCTTTTGTCGGAAAGCTAGAAATAGATCAGCTTAAATGAACTATTAATTCATTTGTCGCAACTCAGAGCATAGGCCCTTCAAGACACTTGAGCCAAGTCTTTCTGTCCTGTGTCATCTGCTCAAGGTATTTTCCAGGTTCTCGTCGCTCCTTCAATTCTTTTCTCAGTGTGTTCTTCCCTCTCCCTCTATCTCTCATTCTAAGGTTTCCATAACAAGGCTGCCTTGTAATAATATCAACAGGTTTCCTCAGTTTGTGTCTCATCCATCGCTTACTTCTTCTTCTCATCTCTTGTTCCACTGGCATATGCCTTCTTCGTGTCATCAGGTTCACATTAGTGATCTGTTTCTACCATTTTAATCCTTCTATTCAACGCAAGAAACCATTTATGAACGTCTGTAGTCTCTTAGCTGCTTTTTTGTTGTTGTTGTTTGCCAAGTTTCAGAACCACACAGTAATGTTGACTTGACATTTGATTTGAAGATTATGATGGCGGTAGACCTACCTGGACGAGGGGCATATCCAGAGAATATCAGAAAATTGCGGAGACAGCCGGATATAGTGCTTCATTCTTCAGCATCGCTTCAGGTTATACTGATTGAACTGACCGTGCCATTTGAATCCAGATTGGACGAGCAACATTCGTTCAAAGCGACCAAGTATAATGATCTGGCCGCGGATCTGAGACACGATGGGTTCACTGCAAGGGTCATGGCTGTTGAGGTGGGCGCAAGAGGGCTCGTGGCAGTGTATGATGGTGACCAGTTCACTTACTGTGGCATGTCAGCAGGATAAATGAATGAGAGAGGGCATAAGAAAGATACATTACTTCCAAGAATTGATCAACAATGAAAGATAGCTGTTTGACTTTTTCAGAGTTGATCTCACGTTAATTTATTCTGGCTCGTAGTTATGAGAGACCCCTGAGAGGACAAGCTGCTGCGATACTAATAGAAAAGCAACAAATCCTAGCTGAGTTAGGATAATGAAAAAGAACTAAGAGCTTATTTAGATCATATTCTACTGCGTCCCTAGAAACAAAAAAAGTGCGAATCCCCGGGACAAATGTTTGTCTAAATAGAAAATACAGAACTAGAATTGAATCAACACTTCACTCAAAAGCTTTGTATCCTGAATAATATTTACAAATATTTATTTATCACAGAATTAAAACCAAAAAAAAAAAAAACACCGTGTTAGTAACAGGAAACAAAAACATAATTCATCCCAATAACTGTTTATAATAATGGAACCTACTTTACATTTTTTAAGATCTTTTCTTACGTCTCTACGGTGTCGTCATCTTAAAACATACGTAGTGGTGGTTGTATCATACTAAGAATTTAGCTCTGATTTAAACTGATGCAACAGTTAGGGACATATTGCTTCACCGGTTATTTAGTGCATAATTGATAGGCAGGATGTGACGCTCGTCAGTTTCTGTTGCTTGCATCCATAGGAAGTAAGTACTGGGTAATGTTCTAGTGTGATTTTCTGCACTATGTTTTCCTCACATACACTTCTTTGTTACGTCCTGGACACTCACACCAATGTATAACTAATTAGAATCAGATAAAGCCTTGTAGTGCTACGTAAAACAGTACTAGCAGAAAATTAGCCCTCTGCCCTTTACTCTCCATATTGTTGGAGTTTCGCGGTCAGCCAACCATTGGCCTGAATTTCAGCTATCTAGCTATCAGGTGGCATCCAATTTAGATTCCTCTGTCTGCTAGGTCAATGTGCTAATGTGTAAATATTTGTCCAGGAAAGAAAAAAGCCTGTTAAGAAGAATTTGTCAATTATTTAACAGTGAATGCACATCCTCTCCGCTTTATTTCTGTCCGATAAAAACTACGAAGGTAGTGGACAGTCATTACAAGAAGAAGACACACGATCGTCATCTGTTCTAATGAAAGAAAGTGTGGCTTTAGTCATATCAAACTCATCGTAATTATTCATACTCACAGTATAAACATGCAGTTTCATATTTAAACACTGAAGGCAAATTTCTGTGGCTTAAGCGGGTGTATAAGAGATAATTTGGAATAGATGACTGTGGCAGAAATTTATGATTAATAAATTTCTATATTTTTTCTTTATCCTACACTTGTCTTTTGCCTTCTTTCGCTCTTTTACTTTTTTTCGCATACGCTCGATTGTTAAGAATACTCTCCCATTCAAACCTTTGTCTTTTCCTTTCTTATTTAGCAACGCATTTTATTGCTGTTTAGATAAGTTCTTTGATGAGAGAATCGAATCGTGTTAATTCGTTCTCGACAGGGATAAGAAGGAAGACTATCGTCTATCACTTGTCTCTGATCTGTTCGCCTATAGTTAATTATTCTCGGTGAAAGATTTGAGATGAAAGACATTGATCGCTGGGAATGGCCATATGAAGCAGAATGTGTGAAACGCACACTGGAAGTTTTATTGCCGATGTCTGATCAGATCGAGAAAATTTACTGTAGGTGTTAAGTCTGTTTTCAGTTTCTCTGTGAGAAATCCCTCTGATTCGTAGAATGAGTAAAGTAATATGTAAATCTGGACGTAGGTGCTAACATCTGGTAAATGAGTCGGTTCGGGTTATAGACGTAACCTTCCTTTGATTTCAGAGAGATATATACTCCACAATTCTAACTTAATTCATCCAGTACCGCCAGAAAGACTAGAACCATCTAGCTTTCGATTCCTAAGATCTCTGTTAATAGAAGTATCATTTAGTTGGCCGATTGGAGATAGTTTACTTCTGCGCTAGTGGTAAATATATATATCTAGTAGTGTTGAGTGATTTAAGTGGTAGATCGCCTATTCCATTTTCACAAGTTTAATTTCTGTGCAGAGTGATTAAATGACAAGGCAGTTAATTTCTCTAGTTTATTGTGTTACAGTGGATAGCAAAATAACTTATAATTTCTAGCTAAAACTCATTCAGCTATAAATAAATTTAATTAAATTGCTAGTAACCAGTCAGAGAACATTTTAACTAACTAAGTAAATGCACTGATTCATCATTGAGTATTGAAGAGATACGTATGTATTTCTAATTCATGATGATTGGGGTTTTAATGACTAGAATTTATTTCACGGGAGTCTTAGACGATAAGACAAGCTCTAAGTTTGCGGTTTATAATTTAAGTTAAATGACCGTAGTGAACTTATTCTATTTTACGCGTAGGATTGTGTTACTGTTATGGTTATGTATTTTGTACTTTTCTCTTCCTTATACAGTATCTGGGTCACCCAAAACTTACCAGCGGTTTCTGTTTATGTATAGCAGAGAATAACTAGACGAAAAGAACTATTTTTTCTGAACTTTCGGCCAGAGGTGGCAACTAAATCAAACATTTAACAGAATCAAACCTGTGACATTACTTATATAACAACCACGGGGTTGAGAAGAAGATAAATCCCGAACAGAGCTATTTACCTGCAAACTCGAGGTAACAATCGATTATTTCAAGCTACTTGTAGCAAAGTTGATTTTGCTGGGGAGGTTATGATGGTATCCTAAAAAGAATGAAAAGGTGTCTGCTATAACCGTGTGAGGTCAAGCACATGTAGGTCTCTGACTCTATAGATGATGATGATGAATTATGTGCAGAGAACCGAACGGTACCTCCCTAGGTCTCACACGGTCAATCTTCTGGCTCTAGTGTATGGTGTACCTAGTGTCTAGGGGAGAAATGAATGATGGTACACAACAATCAAACACTTTAAGTTTCTATTAAAGAAGTTAATAACTAGCAGTTAAGTTTTTCGTTGAACAAATATTTACAATTTATTTTGCCTGTCCATTCATAGCTTGTGGACAGGTCTTTGAAAATAAGGACAAGATAGTTTACAGAATAGAACAATTAAAAATGTTGGGACAATCTGCCCAATAACTAAAAGTTATTATGTAGTTATAAATGTCCTTCCTGTATGAAATATTAAATTAGTTCACTTTAGTTATCTAATTTATAAATGTCCTTCCTGGATGAAATATTACAGAGTTCACTTTAGTTATCTACCGGGAGAGTCACTGTATACGAGGGCTGTAGTTCATCCTACCCCCATAATATTCCTGTGTAATATTTTTGAAACACAAGAAAATGTCAGAGATGCCCCAGATGTTTTACTCTTCACCTGGGAGTCCTTGTTGTAAGATAATTCAATGGGTAGGTGCAGAAATTTCAAGTTCAACACTCGCCAAAGCTCCTACTGGATATTCAACAGCATATAAGTCTGGTTGGAGACTGGTTGGCGTTTATAAGCACTCAGCAGGTTTCCTGTCACCAGCCGGCAACAGGACTATAGACCCTCTGCAACAAAAGGACACCCTGGCCTTTTATCTCTGATCATTTATTCTAACACTTAATTCCCTACGTGGGTATGGGTCAGCCTTGCGTGCCTTATAAATGCACTCGCCCCGAATTTTACAGGACTCCCACCTGGTTGTGACCACACATCAAGTCCTTATAGTAGATACGCCACTGTACGTTCACATACTTTTCCTCCATACAATAATGTGGAGTAACCACATTTCCTGTGATATGATCTTCTCTTCTTTTCTTTTCACTTATATTTGCTTCAGGCATGTTAAACAGTGTTCATTGAACACAGAGGCTTGCTAAATTATTTTAATACAATAATATGTCAACATAATCATAACAACATACATCAGTCAGATACCGTTTAATGTGTGGACTCAACAATGTCTGCTTCCGACATGTCCTTCACTTTTTCCCCAATAGCAGTATCTAACTTTGTAGTTGGACCAAACATATTAAATTTCATAAAATATCCTTACCACAATCAAGAAATATATAAACAAATGACGCTGATTTTGTGAAGAAATGGCCTCAGCTTCCTCCGAACTTCACAGACTGTGAATTTATTCTTTATTTAAGTTTAAAATTAACACAGCCGTTTTTCAGCGTATCTGTATACAAATTTTAGTTCAACTGGCAATCAATAATTAAAGCCTTTTGCTAATTTCTACCAGCCTAGCCAATCGTAACGTTCTACTACTTGAATCCAAATGCAGTTTGAATGAAAAACTCAAAATAATTTTGAATAACTGGTGGTCGATTGGCCAGTCTGCTCTAGTCATGCCCAATACAAAAGATATCACGTTTAGGATTACATTTCTCCTACCGTTCCCCTTTCCCATTCATACTCTGTTCACCCCAAGCGAATTTGAATGTACCTTCCTGCCTCTTTTTCCAGCTCGCGTCCCCCTAACTTACCAAAAAAACATGAGCAGGAACGCCAGTGTGTCTGGTCGTGTGTTCTTAGATATTAGTATTTCTTCAATAACTTCTCTAATACTGGGACTATCATATATTTTAAAGTACATTCTTACTCAGCTAACTTTACGTCATACTACCATATAATTCTTATGGGGAACTTCATAGTGGTTTAAAATTTCCAATTTATGTCATCGTCCATCGTCAAATAAAATTTTACACAAGTCCGCCATCTTTCCTCTCCTTCATCTTGCGAGCATGTATTTTTCAAATAACTACTTGTTTTAGTTACATCAGAAATGCTACCACTAGGAGGAAATAAAATTGTCTGCGTGGTTATGCCTTGGCTGGCTTTTCCGCAGTGTGAATATATGCGTTGCAGACTGTGTCATCGAAGCGGGGTGTAGACGGGGCGGGTTAATAATTTGCGTTACTAGTTAGCATTGTATCGTGTAATATTACCAAAAAATATAAGGATTACTACGGATTTTGCTACAAAGTTGACAGAAAGTGTTACTTAAGATAGCTATATTGCGGTATGCTTTCGCCAATTGTTAATTGTAAGGCTAGACTACAAAGTTTATACAGCAGATTGGGCAAAAATTAACTATTAGTAGTGTTTGTCGAAAACGAAACTAAAGCGTGTCAGACTTTTTCCGTGAAATCGTTCTATAGGCTTAGCACTGTGCAAAAAGCAGCGCTGCTGGCTTCGAAGATGCCAACCGTCAGACACATGCGGGCTAATGTATTTATTATCGTTTTATGCCTAAATCGTACTGAATTGAGCGTTTATTCTCGCATATGTTGCTACACTACTGTACCCTTGTGAACATTAAACATTTATCTACTACCTGGACAAAAATTGAAGTGACATTTATCAGTATCCTACGTACTATAGTGAAGCGAGCGCGTCCCAAGATTTGAATTTATTAGCATTGGAGAAGCTGGGGCTTTTTTCGCCTAAACACGCCATTGGATGGGCTGTATGTTCCTTAAACAATTGTTCCAGATGTGATGAGAGTGGCTATTAGGTAAGAGAGCATGTCTTGTGATCACAAGTGTGTCAGAGCGAGAAAATGCAGGGATGATTAATTCTTTGATTCTATAATCCATATATCCATTAATTGTTTTTTCTTCTTAAAGATTACATATGCTATCTATTTCAGAGTAGATTAAAGGAAAAACCTCTGTTATTTACGGTAGAGAGAAATCCTAGAACATAGTGTATAAATCTGTGACTCTTTGGGGCGAATAACTTCTCTTATAACGGGATCTTGGTTCATCAGAGGGGGAAAGGATTACACCTATTCATTCATTCATAACCCTCCACTCCCAAGGGAGCATAGACCTTCAACAAACACATGACAAGTCCTCCTGTAACGTGCCATCATATCAAGTTCTTTCCATGTTCTCCTCATCATCTTCACCTCTGTCTCCAGCTCTGTTCTCCATGTGCTTCTTGGTCTACCTCTGCCTCTCTTGCCCTGGGGGTTCCAGAACAAGGACTGCCTTGTAATGCTATCACCAGGTTTCCTCAGTGTGTGTCCTATCCATCGCCATCGTCTTCTTCTCATCTCTTGTTCCACTGGCACTTGTCTAGTTCTTGTCATCAGTTCCACGTTGGTAACCTTGTCATACCATTTTAATCCCTCTATTCTACGCAAGCACCCATTTATGAAAGTCTGTAGCTTTTTGGTTGTTGTCTTTGTTGTTCTCCATGTCTCCGAGCCATACAATAGGACTGACTTCACATTTGAGTTGATTACACCTATGGGTCAACTCTGTTATTGATTCCTTAACCTATGTTTATTTGTGTATTGATTTGATAGTCTAAATTTATTTACTGTGTTGTGAAATTCTTTATGATAAATAAAATTTACATAAACTTATTCAAGTGTGTCGGTCAGCTCGTCCAAAATACCTATATTCCATTGTTATAGCTTTCACGTCTGTGCGTCTAACTGTCGTCACTTATGTGTGTGTGTCGGTGAGTGGTTGATATATAGTACATCTATATAACTGGGAAATCTGTCTGACAAATACTTTCTGTTGTAGAGAAAGGCTGAGCGAGAGAAGTTTGTTTCTCGAGCTTCATGGACAGAATTTACTATTTTTCCACCATCTCACTCGTGAAAAGCTATTTCTTATATTATCGCTCACTGAGTCACCTCAGGTTCAGTCTATTCAGAAGGGACCAATATATGTCTTAATTCCCCTATCGCAAATCTACGACAATGACAGATAATAGGAAGGATAACGAGTGAACAGTTCGAAAATCTCCGCAGACGTTCATCTTAAGATACGTTTTAGCTCGTAAAAGAAGAATAGCATTCCTCATGGAAGACTATAAAAGAGCTTCAAGGAAAAGCGACTGGCACAAGCTAATTAGGAATAAATGGCCTGCTCAAGATCTGGGTCTCCGCCATACCCTTTCTAGAGCTATCAGAAAAACCAAAGGAATGAAAGATGTAAAAAATCTGACTACACGACCGATAAGAATGGACTGACAACGATGCCCCAATCCTTACTGATATGTCATGAGATACTATGTGATAAAATTCATCGAATTTTTTGGCCAAATACCATCTCCAACCAGGAACTGCTTACATGGTGCAGTCAAAAAGGCATACACACCATCATGGCAGGCAGACGCTGGAACTAGGTTGGCCATGTCCTCAGAAGGGACCCTGACACCATCACCAGAACTGCTATGCTATGGACCCCAGAAGAGAGGCAGACCAAAGACAACCTAGCGGAGAACAGTGGAGACTGAGATGCAAAGCAAGAACCAGTGTTGGGGCACGGCACGAAGGATGGCCACCGACCGAGCAAAATGTGGACGGTTTGTTGCTGCCCTCAAGACATCACTAGGCGTGATGGCCCCTGACTGCTTTGTCAGTCAGGAGCTAAGGATCAAAGATCAAAAAAAGAAGATATTATGTGATGAAATAACAACAGTGGATATAAGATATTGGCTACATGGCGTCCTGAAAGAAGCCAATGTGTCAATCAAGCTTATTTTTCAATCTAGAAGGAAGCAAATTCGATTTATTTAGTTATGTAATGGGAAAACTGCATATATGGTGACAACAGATAAGATTTATGAAAAGAGGTTTTTAGAGCAACAAAGAGAAAAGATACTTAACAGTTTGACGCTGAAGCATTGAAATAAATCAACAACAGAACTGAAAAACAGCACTGGCAACAGAATGTAGTCGAGAGACATGATACATGGGAGAGGGGGGGGGGGGGGGGGGCAGAGTGGCTAAGCAGTAAGACGTCCGCCTCAAATTCTAAAGATACCCGGTTCGATTCTCAGTAGAGGGAATATAATTTATGGAAATTGTTTTTGTTTTTGTTTTAAATTGAAAAATCAGCAACAATCAGCAGCTGTTCAAACAACTACAACAGACCCCAGTTAATACTGCTGCGAGAATTACTAGTTACCAAGTTGCCGTTTCACTTCTCATTCTCACGCAGCTCATGCGGATAGTTTGAATTCGGTTTTGCATCAGTTATTGTTATTGATTTTAGCTCTCTTTGTTCCATTCCAGTGACTGACTGCAGGATTTTAGTCTTTCCATCTCAATCTGTGTTTACTGATTGTACTATCGATGTCATTGCTAACATTTATATATTTCTCACTTTTCTAGCTCACGAAGTTTTCTGACAGTTTTAATACAGATTAAATAAATACTGTGGTTGATATAAAGTGACGATATCAAGTTGCAATATCCAGGAAAAAACAGCGACTGATGATGTTGACCAGAAATTGAACACCATTTCAACAATATATAAGGAACGCAGCGAATCATGCTTGGGATTCCTGGAAAGGAAGAGACAGGATAGGATAACTCCAGAAATATTAAAGCACCATAGAGAAAAGAAATGAAAAGAAAGAAAAAAGAAGAAACGTCGCACAGGTTAAATGAAATATATAGCGAATAGGACAGTCAGCGGGACAAGGAAGTTAAAGAGTGAAACCTGAGACAACAAAAGAAAATTCATAGACGATCTTGCAAGACATACAGAAGAGGCAGCACTGAAAAATGAACACAGCACAGTATATAAAATAACTAAAACCATCAGCGGAAAACGGCGTGCAAACAATGCAAGTTTAAGAGATAAGTAAGAAAGCTCACCACCGCAGCACAGGGGCCGGACACACGATGGACAGAGTACTTCAGAGAAACACTGAATAAGGAACCACCAGAGACGCAGCTGAATGTTCCTGAGGCTGAAAATTATCTAGAAATAAATAATAACATTCCACGAAGGGAAGAAATCGTCAGAACTATCAAAGGGTTAAAGAATGGAAAAGCTCTTGATCACGATAATTTAAATGCTGAGTTATTCAAGACAGACCGTGAACTAGCAGCAGAACTATTGGAACCACTATTTGCACGTCTGGAAAACAGAGACAACGCCAAAGGAGAGAAATAAAGGAATAATTGTCAAAATGCCAAAGAAGGGCGACCTTGCAGACTGCAACAACCGGAGAGGAATTACTCGCCTCTCAGTTTCCAGTATAAAATACTAGGCAGGTTAATTATCAAGGGAGTTTCAAAAGCAGCAGACCACAAATTGAGGAAAGAACAAGCAGGATTCAGAAAGAACAGAGGGCTTATGGAATTCCCAGCTGTATTGTTTCCATCATAAGAGGCCTCTATGCTAACTTTACAAGTACATGCAGTGTTGGGCAGAGCAACTTAACTTTTGAGGTGAACACAGGAGTACGACAGGAATGCCCCTTATCAACCACTTAATTTTTAACAGTCATAGACTGGGTAATGCTCCAGACAACAGAGGGCAGCTCAAGAGGAATAGGATGGACAACGTTTTCTACACTGGAAGATCAGGAATTTATCGATGAAACTGCACTACTCGCACATTCACATCAACACATCCAAGAAAAAACAGACAGACTGAATAAGTATAGCCAGCAGCTGGGTCTGAACATCAGTCTAAAGAAGACAGAGGTCATTGTCGTAAGTTTTATAGATAGGCCTTATTGTTATGGCCCCAATCGAGCCGAGGTGAGATGGTGGAATCTAAGTGAGAGAAAGGTGTGAGAAATAGTCTTGTTTACGAGGATTACAGAGTGCAGAAAAAAAATACTGTCTTGGATTTAATAATAGTTTCAATCCAACCTACCCAGTCCGACACACTTACTGGAGACGTATTTTTTTCCACTTTTGATGCCGGTTCAAATACACTATCCTCTCGTACGCACACAAACAATTTTGTGACATCAGTACGTACATACGTAGAAACGAACAGGTAACTATGGGCACATATAATGGGCCGGGGAGGTTTTTTTTTACCAAAACTAATAAATTAAGGTTTATAAAATTTATTATATCTTTAGACAAAAAAATAGGTTACAACAGTTAATACATCGTTAACATGTCATCAGGTGAAATTATAGTTACATAAAGGGAAAATAAATAAACGATATGTATTCTCATAGACCCACCCTCTGGAACATGGAAAAACTAGGAAAAGGATCCCACCCGAGGTTATTTACCCAACAGATCAAACAAAGGATTGACAATGGGAGTGGGGTTAGTCGGGACGGGTAACCGGTATGTCCTTAGTTTAGCTGTCCCGTGGACCTTCGGACTTAGTGAGATATAGATAAAAGAAGGTGTTATATTAGTAGTAACATTGAGCGAATAAATTCTTTCGTTCCGTTTTCACGCTCTACATTCATTCCATGAGCGCTCACAACAGGCAAACTTACCCTCTGCCGACACAGCATATATCCAAGGAATTTATCAAACACAAAAATGGATTAAAGACGATTATACATGTCTTGCTAATTTTGTCCCCTTCAGCCCCAGAAATCTCCGTATAGGCATTTCTATTTTTCTCTCGGAGGTTTCGCTGGATGGGTGCGCTGGTTGATAATTTTTTCCTGGCGGGTCTTCTTCGTCGGATTTGCAGGTATTAAATTTGGGAATAAGTTTGTTTTGTTCTAGGATTCTGTCGTAATGACTGGGAAATATCTTACACAGCAGAATGTTACTCCCAGGCTGTTCTCTGAATGAATAGCTGAAACTGTTCTCTGTATAGTTGGTGTTAGGAACACTGTTTACTGTCATATGGGTTTTGATTAAATGAATTTGTGCTTTAAGTTCTGCCTCATCAGGCCAGGGAACTTTATAGAATTTAATATAATATAGCTGGCATTGTCCCGTTCCAGTTAAATTTTTAACACAAGTGAACAATTGACCGTTCTGGTTATTTAACCGCTCTACTGGTTTTGCGAAGGACTTATAAGGGTCTCCAACAATCAGATTTTGGTATAGTCAATGTTAGTATGTTTGGAACATATACTTTGGGATGCTATAAGCCATCTGAACATGACTCTCTATATATTAAAACCGTTGGATCGCAAGGTATGATCACCTGTATAAAAGAGAAGATGGATAACAGGTAATATACTATAATAAAATCTAACACCCGCGTTTTTTAGGTAAGACCTGTACTAATCACCCTGGTATTTAATCATTTATATTAAAGAACTATTCAAGTGACTAGCTAATGTATCGATTTAATTGACACTAGCTATGAACAGTTAATTACTCAAAATTTACATGCGGTGAAATAGAAATATGGTTATTAAACAATTTCGCTCGCCTAGCGTTTAAGATTATGTTGCACATCTATTATCTCGGGAAATAACGGATAGTTACATTATTTGATTTATGACTGGAAAACTTCGCAATGGGTTTATTAATATGTTTAAATTAACACAAAATTCCAGTGAAATAAATGACAGAACTAAACGACTAAATCACTCAAGACTAATATTTTTTACCGTAGCACCAGAATGAATTAGACTCCAATATAGTAGAAAATCCAAAAGAAATCTTGTAACATTCACTATAAGCTAGCCTTCTTCAAATCTCTGGGCAACGAATGATAACCGCATTTTCGGCGATGCCAATATATAGTTAATGAAATGAAAAGTAATAGCTACATGCTAAGTTTCACACCTTATTTGATTCAGGAAACTTTTCTGTTTCGCCGTGTAGTGAATTTCTAAATACAATATATAAATTAGAATATAACAGTATAGGGCATAAAGGCAAAGATAAGAAAGTACTAAAAACAATTTCGGCTAGAACGGTTGTTGTCGCCTACGCCTTCAGATTATTATTTGCTAACGAATAGCCGAACAAAACGGTACCCAAATTTTTCAAATTCGTCCTTGACATAAACGAACCACTTTTCCTAGTTCTAAGAAATATTTGCCTAAAATGCATTGTGGAACGAGGAGGGGCAAGGATAGATGAAAATGCTAATTCGTTTCGCATTGATTTCAAACTAAAAGCCAACAATAGCACAGTGGCAAGCCTTGCCTTAGGGGTTTCCCCAATACAATGAAAAAGTTAGAAATGTATACACTACGGTCATGGAAACATGTTTAGCTCTTATTGTGAATGACCTAAGCTCTCGTATTTAGCTTGAAAGTACATGGAAAAAGAGTGAACGAGAGGTAGTTTAAAAATAAACAACTAACATAGAAAAAAAGATAGAATTTTGAACCAAACCACATAGCCCCTTAAAAATCGTATATTCGTATACCTGAAGACTTGCTGACCAAGAATATGTTGTTAGTTATATAAATAGTCCCTTAACTAATCAAATAATGATAAAACAATACATAGAGATCAGAGATACTGTCAGGTCAAGTCATATCTGCTTAGATTGGATCGCATATTTTTTGGGAAAAAAGTAGGTGACAGATAGGCTAAGATAGTACAGTGAATCCGATTGGGTGGAATTTAAAGTGAAACGAAATATTATTGGCTGACCTTTGAATAAACATAAATAGCCTAGTAAAGTAGAAAGGTTTGAATGATATTTTTTGAAAAGACTGTTTACACTGTAATATTAAAAGTGATTGGCCAACTGAGTCGATATTGTCAGAACAAGCGTTAGGGGGGACGCCATTTCTTGAAAAATTTCTACCAGCGATTGATGAGATCAGGCTGTGCTTTCAAATACAATTTCTAGGCAGCCTGGACAATAAAACAGATCGAAACTGTGTCAGTCATCGTCTCTGTGTATTTCATTGAAAATTTGTGGTAAGATTGACATTTATTAACATGTATTTTATATAAAAATTGAATGTGAAATAATAATATATGTCTGTACATGAGTGGGTCTATAGCGACCATGAGGCAAAGCCTAAAGATTGATCCACCATGTGATAGACTGTCAGAGAGGTGTAAAACTACAAGAATATGTATGAGTGTCATAAAGGAGAATAACACCTATCCTATTATATGGAAAAGATTACAGCTGGAATTGCAGTGGCGTTGTAACTATTAGGGGAGAGGAATACTGGTGTACATTGTCACATCAAAAGATAATGGTGGCATAGGTTTGTATAAGGCTATGACCCTTTTTGTTTGTTTGTAATGTACCTGTCCTAGAATGTGGACTATTGGTGTATGCTAAATATTAAGAAGGATGCATAACCTTCACATTTCAGAGGTCCTGGGTACTGACGTTAATGTGGTACCAAACGCTTGAAAACTGATTGATTCAGGACTCTGTCTGTATACTGCGAGCCCATGCTAGTGGCCATTGCCTATCAAACAGGGAACAGATTGTCAAGCGAGCATAGGAAACATTCTACCTGTATTCTACTGCCAAGTTAAGTTCATGTTCGACACCTGG
This sequence comes from Oreohelix idahoensis, assembly GCA_024509875.1. Lineage (NCBI taxonomy): Eukaryota > Metazoa > Mollusca > Gastropoda > Stylommatophora > Oreohelicidae > Oreohelix > Oreohelix idahoensis. Next base: position 27,115 of record JAMPIV010021638.1, read on the forward strand.
AAGCTCAACTACAGAACTTTAAAAAGACTATAAAGTGACAGTGAATAAAACTGGGACAAATATTTAATAGTCCCACAAGAGACAAACGAAAACAAACATAACTAAAAGGGTGTGATTTTAAACAACAACCTAGGGGTACTACCAGTATTACCTTAAAGTAGGAGATTACAACTACAGACGTATATTAGAATAATATCTTTATGTATGGACAGAAGATCTACTGTGTTATTTGACTGATGTAAATAATTCGTTTGATTTTACTTTTGATTGTCAGTCCTGGTTCAAAATAAATTAGAATCAGGATAATAAATTGTAAAAATCATATTTACACAAATTTCAACCACAGTCTTAAATAAGATAGCCTTTTAAAGTGTCGTTTGTATGTTGTTGTGGTAGTACTGTGTGCTGTTGTGAATAATAAACTATTTGTTTGTATGTGTGTCGATTATTGTACATTACACTCTACCTTCATAACCCTAGACACTACACGAAGTCATTTAATATAATAATATAAATACATTTTGAATAAGATAAAAGGGGTGGTAGCGGAAAGGTACCCTGAAAAGTTCACAATACTATTGGGTAAATTCAGGGACCTTCATAGCTAATCTCATTTATTACAATAATAATACCTAACAACAACTCATAACATCAAAATCCACCACACGCCGCTAGACTTTCCCCGTCTCTCCTTCGTTCGATTTCCCCCTGTATCTCTCGGTCAGGCAGAAATTTAAACGTGTAAACCATAGGTGTGAAAAACTGCTTCGTTCTTCTGGGACCACCACTGTCTTTGATCAACTGACCGCTTGCCGATTCTCTGGCAACGCCTTCTAGACAGGATGACAGAAGAAGGTAGGGAAATGCTTGATTTTCATCGCTCTAGAGATAGGCAGTAGGTGTGGCTAACTAAACCTAAGACAAAACGAAACTCCTGGATCCTCGCATGATAACTGTTTACATATTAATTTGCCCGCGTGGGGGGAAATCCCCGTTGCTATTGTGCATACTAATTAGCACGCGTGGTAGAATTCCACATGGGAAACTGTTGCGCGCATATTCTTTTGTGGGGCGCACAGATTACCGTAAATACGCATACAAATGTAAAATTTATTTATTTGTCTGATAAAAATATATTTATCTTTGAATTCACGATTTTCAGTTTAAAGGGACGGAACTCAGATTAGGCGATGTGTATTCATTCTGTGAGTTATCGGTTCTTGTATCTTTCCTGAAGATCGAACTCAGCGGAGGAATCTAGGTTTACAGCGATCTATTCTGTGTTTGGTTAGAAATAGATTGTTCTTGCTTCAGAATATCTATGGCCCGAATCTATGTGTAGTTTTTGTCTATGTAGGACGAGTATGTCTTATATCTTGATATCTTGGTATGTTTAAGTGGCACTATTTTTCCTTGTACTGTACTTTGGGGTCAGGTGTTTTCGGCGCATGAAGATAGGTTAGAGGGTTCTTCGGTGATGAAGGAGCCTGGCGGGACGTCATGTCTTAGACCTGTCCAAAGTTTGTGATCTCTTCGATTGATTATGGGAACGAAGATAATTTCTTCTAGGATTGTTAGATCCATGAGTTCCCCAGTGTTGATTCAGTAACGCCAGGAGAGTGTTTGTGTTTGCTAGTATATTTCGTATGGCAATGTAAAGAACTGTTCACTGAACTCTTTCATTCCTAGGCTCAGATGGGCAGACGCCGATATGAATTTACCTATGTATATATGTCGGGACGACATGTTATCTAGCAGCACTGAATATGTTTATATGGAGCAATTATGAGGACAGAATATGCTGATTTTTATAGAATCATTTATTGTTGATGAACAAAGCTTCGATTGAAGATTTGCTATACATCCGTATAGTGAGCGATGCTCAACAGGGAACCAGATCCATTTTGGAATTCTATTTATTTTGGAATCCTACTTATTGCCGATCATCCATCAGAGAACGGGAATGCCTCCTTATTATCAGATGATGATTAAGAGATCACAGTTATAAAGAAAGCCCAATACTAGTGGGTTAACATTATCTTCACAGAGATTTGCTGTAATTTACCTAAAGGAATCTTCGCTAGAAAGAGGTCCGGTTTAGGAGTCACAGTTTTATTAACTGACATGCCCGGTCAGTAAGGCCTGATGATTGTATTTATAAACAATGGAAATCTAAGTGCTTGTATACAGATGTTCTATTGCAATGTTATTCAACATGAATGCTAATTTATGATGGCAGACCATTGATCAACACTATGCTGTTTATGTCGACTTGTGTTCCTGTAACGATGCTCGTACTGTCGTCGAAGTGTATGTCCATTAAATACAAGAAAACGTAAACAGTAGTTCGTCTTACACTTCCTGCCACGAGTGAGTGAGATTGCCCTATTGTCAACTCTCTGAACATTGTCCAGCATTCGCGTACTGTTGTATCCTCACTCCAAATCAATACACCACTGCGTAGGTCGAGTTGACCTTTTGTTTGTCTTCATGTTTGACAACACCTATCAACACTGCATTTATCAGAAACCCGTTGCGATTTAACTACACACAAATTCAGGGGCCTCGATGCTATTCAAGGCTACTCTTATTATCATCCGTCAATTCAGGGACAGCTGAATTTCATCCTATCCGTCCCAGTCATGACACTCAATGTGGGCAATCCTGAGCTCATAACAATAAGGAACCAGAAGCTAGAACAGACAGATACATTCACATACCTCGGATGCATAGTAACACCAGATGGCGGAACAAGCAAAGACATCAACACTAGAATGAATAAAGCGAGAACAGCCTTTGCTAGTTTCAACAACATCTGGAAGTCCTCTCAGTACAGCACAAACATCAAATTAAGATTATACGAGAGTTGCGTACTTCCTGTACTTTTGTATGGCCCGGAGTGCTGGAGAGTAACAGAGAAGGAATGTTGAAATTGCCCTCATTCTGCACAATCTCCTTAAGGAAAATCTTCCGAATCTCTTGGCCGAATACCATCACCAACCAAGAACTGCTTACTCGGGGCAATCAAGAGGAAATGCACACCATCATAGGTGGCAGACGCTGGAGTTGGGTTGGCCACGTAATCAAAAGAGACTCCGATGCCATCACAGAAACAGCCATGCTATGGACCCCTGAAGGGCAGCGAAAGAGAGGCCGACCAAAAACAACTTGGCGGAGAACTGTGGAGGCCGAGATGCAATGAATGAACGAGAGCTGGGGCACTGCACGAAGGATGGCCCCCGACCGAGCACAGTGGAAGCAGTTTGTTGCTGCCCGACAAGACGCCACCAGACGTTATGACCACTGACTGCTTTGACAGTCGGCGGCTAAAGATCAAAGAAGAAGATGAAAATAAGTTCTGCATTGTGGCTGACCAAGCACTTGTGGCTGACCAAGCACTTGTGGCTGACCAAGCACTTGTGGCTGACCAAGCACTTGTGGCTGACCAAGCACTTGTGGCTGACCAAGCACTTGCGGACAATCGCATTCTTCTTCTTAATTCTTCACGTATCATGCATAGTGGCGTAGGAGATCATATATCTCCACAACTTCGGATTAGATAATGGAAAACCCAAGATAAATGTAATCTACTAGAAAGATAACACTGACAAACAACATTTTTCTTTCTTATATAAGAATAAGTGTTCTTAGGTCAGTTTCTTGCGCTGATTTCAAATCTGAAAACCGTTTATCTCTATCACGTCGGGTTCTTAAGATATTTGTGAATAAATATATTTTTGGGAAACCGTTATTTGCTCCGTTTCATTTTTACTATATAACTTATTAAAAATTAATAAAAAGCAACATAATTCTACTTTTTATACTGCTAAAAGATGCATGACATATGTTACGCGATTTTTCAAATAGTTACTGTATTTTGAAATAATTCTGAGCAAAATATGGCTTCTAGAAGTTGTAGAAATTCGGCTGATCTGTTCTGTTACGTGTGCGGATATTTTACCGATCGTGTTGACCAGAAAAACTTTACACCATTACTAAAGAAAGCATATGAACTTTATTTCGATTCGAAAGTTGATGATGCAAATAAATCTTGGAAGCCAAATGCAGTTTGTTCGATACATTGGCAGGTTGGTTACGAAAATCGCCGAAGCATAAGTCGATGCCTTTTGGAGTGCCAGTAATATGGCGTGAACATACAAATCACACTACTGATTGTTACTTCTGCTTGACAAATATCCATGGTTTCACTTTTAAAACTAGAAAGTCTGTGGTTTATCCAAATATTGAATCGGTTTCGAAACCAGTGCCTCATGATCCAATCACGTGTCCGATCCAAGTACCACCAGAACAATATCCGTTGGACGTGAATGAACCATCAGAAAGTGATAGTTTACCTGCTTTAGAAACTAATTCTGACTCAGATTACATACCGGTGAATGATGGTGTTTACTTAATTAACCATTCAGAACTTTCAGATCTAATACGTGATCTCGCTCTTACCAAAGGACAAGCGGAATTACTCGGTTCGCGACTCAAAGAATGGAATCTTTTAGCGCCCAATACTCCGATATCTAAATTTCGTCATAGACACAGAGAACTTGTTCAATACTTTGAGATGGATGATGACATTTGCTATTGCAAAGATGTAAACGGTCATGAGCACATAGTCAACGAATGGCGATTTTTCATCGATTCTTCCAAGACTAGTCTAAAAGCCGTGTTATTGCATAACAGAAATTTTTTTTCATCAATTCCAGTCGCCTACTCTGTTCATATGAAAGAAACTTATGACAATATGGCTATACGTTTGGAAAAAATAAAGTACAATGACTACCAATGGCGGATTTGTGGAGACCTAAAGGTCATTGCAATTCTCACGGGCATGCAGACTGGGTATACTAAATTTTGTTGCTTCCGATGTGAATGGGACAGCCGCAACAGACAGGAACATTATGCAAGAAAGGTGTGGCCTATCCGGGATCGTATGCAGCTCGGGCATAAAAATGTAATACACGAGCCATTAGTTAACAAAGACAGCTTCATTTTACCACTGTTACATATAAAGTTGGGGCTCATGAAGAATTTTGTAAAAGCGTTAGATAAAACGAGCAAAGCTTTCACTTATCTTCGAGAAAAGTTTCCGCAAGTTAGCGATGCAAAGATAAAGGAAGGTATCTTTGTAGGACCTCAGATTAGGAAAGTTATTGCAGACAAACAATTCGAGAACTTGTTACATGGTAGTGAACTTCGCGCATGGATGGCATTCAAATCGATCGTCGATAACTTTCTGGAAAATCACAAATCTGTCGACTATGTTGCATATTGTTAAGCAGTGCATAGATGCATACAGAATTATGGGCTGTAACATGTCCCTCAAAATCCATTTGCTCGATTCGCATCTTGACTTTTTCCCTGACAACCTTGGCGAAGTCAGCGATGAACATGGAGAACGATTCCATCAAGATATCGCCGTAATGGAGTCACGTTATCAAGGACGGTGGAGTGTGACCATGCTTGCCGATTATTGTTGGATGCTTCATCGCGATGTACCACATGCCATTCACCGACGAAAGTCGACTGCAAAGAAATTCAAGCCTACATAACTGTTATACTTCTTGTACGAATGATGTTGTAATACTGTATGCGTTGTTAAAAAACTTCAATTGCGTATTTCTAGAGATCCCGACCTGATAGAGAAAAACGGTTTGCAGATTTAAAAACAGCGCATTAAAATTGACCAGAAAAACATAGAAATGTTAGAGAAAGAAAAAAAATGTTTTTTTTTGTTAGTCAGTGTAATCACATGTTAATTTTTTTTAACGGTGTAGGTAGTTCCGTAGCAGATACTAACGGTGGGTAATGTAATGTTAGAGACCTCACTCTACAAGGTCAAGTTTTATGAGGCGGATGACCAGTTTTCCTTCCACTGGCTTTTGTCTTCTCTAACCCTAGAGCCGAGTCAGGTACCAATTTACAGCTGGGTAAACTGGAGATGTTTATAAACGTGGCATCAATATTTTTAGTTCTATGTGGCCAAGTAATGTGAAAGGATTCCAAAGATCATAGTTTATTAAGGATCGGAAGAAGTACTGAATTTCAGTCCGTCCGTTCGTCCGCCCGCCCGCCCGCCCGCCTGCAAGTACCATGTCGGATGACGTAGGTGATTATGTCTTTCCACAGCTTCCTGTCTCCAATACTGTTTATCAATTCTATTGTTCACTTCTGTTCATGCCATGACGTCAGAATGTCTCGTATCTCGTCTTCTTGATGTTCCCTTTGTCACAATGTATTCCAGCTTCCGTCTTCTCATAACATGTCCAAAGAAAATGGATTGCTTCCTGCTAAATAAAAGCTTCCTTTGCGCCTTGCCCTCTGTCAGGTCATCCTGGTTACTCATTTTACATTTCCATGGTATTTTTAACATTCTTCTGTAAAACCACATCTCTGTGGCCTCTGGTGTTTTTCCTACTGGTTTAATAACTTTCCATGACTCACTTCCGTATGTCAGGATGTCTATATAGCTTTTTTTTTTTTTAAATCAGACTTTGCCTTCTTTTCGTCAGGTGCGCGCCGTTCAACCTAGACTCTGGGTCCGTCGGTTATATTTAGAGCGCATGATCATAATCAGCAGAAAAATTCTTATCTGCAGTTCGATGTGGTTTATCCCTCGGCTTGTGTCAGAAAACGTCACGAGGAGATCCATTTTTCGTGTATGCTGGAAATGTATTGCCTTCATAACTGTCCGCGAGCATTTCTTCAGGATTTTGATAATATAATCTTATTGCCATCAGTCGCATTCTCCACCCTCAGGCCCAGAGCGTCTGCTGCAGAAGACGTGTAACGAATTGATTAAGCTGCATCCAAATCATTTTATTTCTTCTTATCTGAGTGCTTGATGCTTTGTATGCTTTTCACAAATATCGGCAGATTTTAAAAAATATTCCTTCCCTGTCCCTTGAACGTCAGATTGGCAGAGTGGTAAGAGCGGCAAAGGGGCGGGGTTTCAAACATGGTGAGTCACACTGCAGTCTACCCAGATGTAAATTGGTACCTAACTCTGCTCTTGAGTTAGGGAAGGCAAAGGCAGCGAAGAAGGGAACTGGTCAGTCCACATCTCGAAACTGGACCTAGTATAGTAACGTTTTTCTAGTAAATCACTCTCCAACGGCAGTATATATTATCGGACAACCTTTTACACTGTCTTATACGTTGATATTATTATATTAATAAACTTCTGATAGATGCGAAACATGATATAATGTGCTGTCGTAATTTTTATCTGAGAGGGTGCTGATGAATATTGGTCCCTTTAGAGTGTAAAGTGATATTGAAGGCTCTGTGAGAATAAGGATTTAGGAGAATGAGGTAGTAGATTCACAAGCGCTGGGAAGGAGCAAGGACAGTCACTTATTACGACAATATCTGTTTTCTCACAGACTATTCCTATCTCTCTTCTGAACAAACAATTGTTTGTCAGTTCCAGTCGCTCAGGCGCGCTCACCGATTTGGTGATTCTGTCGCTCAACGTACATGAATACAACCTACACAGATGGAAATGTTTGGAGATTTAGGCCAACCGACAACCAACACAATTAATGATTAATACCTTTATTATCGTAAAGGACTCACACATAATTGTACATTTACAGTCAAAAATCAAAGGTTACAGAATACAGATATGATAAGGGAAGAGGGAGTTTTGAGGAGAAATATCCCATCCACCGTTTCCCGTTTATATTTACTAACAGACAAAACCCGGTCCCAAAGACAAGAAAGGGGTGGGGGGGGGTGTGATCAGAGATAGGCAATTTAACCCACTGGTAAATTTATTACTCTGAGTCAAGGGGTTACAGAAAAGCTGGGGGGGGGTAGAGGAGAGCTAGGGTTCTCAATTGTCTCCCTTTAAATCAACAAATTTTACGGGAGGGGGAATGAACACAGTTACCCAATCCCGCTAGGAGAGATCCCGTACAAGGAATATAATGCACCTTAGTACAAGGTCGAACTAATTAAAAGGGTAAAGAAAAGATAAATCTCCTTTCATTCAAAAAACACACTAGGGCTGGCCATCCCCACAAACACACACGCAGACTTACCGAAAGGTGAATTCTGGCACTTCATAGGAAATTAAATAAAAAAAACAGCACTAAACCTTGGCTTAGGTAAAAGTATTTTTCTTCCGTGTACAACCCCAGATTTAGCGGGTTGTTGAAGTTAACAAAGTGTCCCGAAATCGCTGGACGTTGAAGTTTAACGGTACTGTTTGTTTATTAGATAGAGTTCCTAAAGAAAGGCACAGGCACTTGGCTAAGCGTGGGGTATGGTGTGGTTCCTAAAATTGGCACAGCTGGTGGAGATAACTTCCTTTTTCCGTAATGTCACAAGTTAAGAAAAACACTGAGGTAAGTTCTTCTTCGGGGGGGGGGGGGGGGGAGGGGGGAAGGGGAGGGGGGTTAAAATCACGGAAATATACGTGACAGACAGTGTTCAGGTAGATCGGTGTTGTTTTCTTCACAAATAGGGGCAGTGAATAAAATATGTTCTGCTTCCAGTTTTCTTTAAGGACTCTATATGAACTAGTATTTTTAAAGTGTTTCTTGAATGGCTTTATTCTCAGTTACGTTCAGAGGAGCGGGGCCCATTACAGGTCGTCACCAGTTTAGCTTTAAAAAGTTTATATGTTTCTGGAGTTATCAAATTGAGTTTGGCAGAACTCTGTATATAATTAATAATTGCTGGGATGCAGGTTGAATGATCGTTCTGAATGAAAGATAATCAAAACAAGAAATGCATTACAAATCATATTATAATCTGACGCGATAAATTACAGTTAGCCTATTTACTTATTAGCGTCGTCAATTAACAAATCGGGAAAACTTCCCGTGAGTTAAAAATAATTAAAAGCACATCTATCTATACAGAACTAAACTGTATTAAAGTTATAATTCTCTTTAACGTCTGCAAAATAAATTTACGCGTCAATTGTATTAGGAAATACTTTTAGCTGTAACATTAGTTTGCACTAGAGCTTTGAAAATGGGTTTATTTAATAAGGTTAAATTTACACCACAATCCATTGAAATCAATTGAAATAACTCGACCACTGATCACTCGAAGCTAATGTATAAATTACCGTCTGCACAGAAAGAATACACTCCAATAGTCACGAAGGTAGATGAAATCCAGCAGGAATCCGACTATGCTAGTGCAACTAGGATTCTGTCAGAGCGAACGATAAAATGCAGTTTATCGGAGTTCTCTATTTATACTTCTCGAATGTAACTTGAATGGGGCGTGTTAGATTTTCGCACCTTTCTTGAAATTGAGCAAAATTCGAGATACCTCGCCGTTGTGTTAATCGCTGCGATTCCTACGTTTTCCCCGGTCTACCGATTTCCTTCCGTCTCAGGCTTGCTTGCATGAGGGTGTGAAAAATTTCCGAGAAGCTACTCTGTGAATTGCGAGTTCCCTGTTTCTTTAGATCGTGTACCGCCGCGATTGAATTCTGAGATTTGTCTGTCTTTGATGGTGCCACTGTTCTGAGAGCTTTGGCAACTCCCACCAGGCGGGGTGACAGCCAGGTAAGAAAATGATCTGCTGTTTATTGCTCTAGAAACAGGAGTGAGTCTGTGGCCCGTCCTCTTTTGGGCCGGCGTTAAGGAAAAGGTTGCTATAAATCGTTCTCAGAAATGGTTGTGGGCGTCATTTAATTTCCCATCAAAGGCCATGCGATCTCAAACGTTCGCATAAGATAGCAGGCTACATATTAATGATCCAGCGTGTAAGGTTCTCGTGGAAATGCCGCATGCCGGTAAAAGTTACAACAGATGATCAGGGGTTCTAAAGTTATGAGAGGCCAATATTCTGTTATCATCCATCGAGTCAGGGAAATTCATTTGTCATACTTAGACGTACGTCACACATAGTTTGTTGAAGTTTTTGTGGTAACAAGTTTTTTTTTACGGGATGGGGTAACCAGCCCCATGCCCAGCCCTCCTTAGTCGCTTTTTACGACATGCATGGCAGGGTACAGTGTCACTATTCTTTGCTCCCCTTTCGGGCCCCGGTAACACACGGGTGCGTGTGACGATGAGTATCTTTTTTATTTCTTTGTCTCTTCAGATACCCCGATATACATTATAATTATGATTTAAACCGTAAATAAATAATACGGTATGTTTCAGGCACTCGTGAGAAATAAAGAAGTAAACGACTAGACAACAGAAAAACAACAGAAGTGACAGGCTTGCTCGAACCAGGACCTTCCGAACGACACCGCCGCTTAGCTACAGGAGTGAATCGTTACTATCCTCTCTGCCAGCTAGCAATACAACAATAATGCTTCGTGGACCGTCCAGTAGCTCGTTTTCCGCCAATCTTACCTGTTAAATTTTAATGACCGCACCAAAAAAAGCAATTATTAATAATTTTTTTTTTTTTACCTTCGTGGCTTACATACCGACCTCATTAGAAAAGTAACAATGCAGACAGAGAAAGCGATGAAGCTGACGGTAAAAGGAGGAAAAGCGCCATCATACTAGACATGCAGAATACTAATGAACTCCACTGGAACTTCTTTGTTTGTTAGCGACAGAATAAAAATAAAAGAGAGAAAGAAAGAATTTCCTGTCCTCTTCGGGTTAAAATTTTTCACTGCAAGGCTTAAAATAGAAGATTCTTGAACACTGATTTACTTGTTTATTATTATGCATTATTTGTTTTATATTCCCAGTTTCAACTCGCTTGTCTGTTTTCTTGATAATTTGGCAGTTAACTAGCTCACAGAATCTAATTTTGCTCGCATTTTACGTTCGGCTGGTATACCGTGCCACATTCGATCGTATTCTATTTCTACACTAAATTTAGTAGTGAGGGGAAACGAGCGGTAGTAATATAAGGGAGAAAATTATAATCGACCCACTGCCTCAATGTATTTTTGCAAGGTTTATAATTGCGACTATCTTTCGTATGTAAGAGAAATAATTGCAAAGAAATACATATACCATTTTAATTTAAACTACAGACAAATTATATTTAAATTTTTTTTATATATTTATTTAATTTATTGTTAATATTATAATAAAAAATGGTTTTTGGTTACACATAATGTTTTGTTAAAGTTTAATTTAATTTCGAAAACAAAAAGCAAAATTTTATATAAGTTATAAAAGGGGATTTCATGCTGTAGAATCGTCTGGTTGCGGACCATGTCTCTTCTTGTTACTTCGACCACCTCCCTCAGATACCTCAATTCTGAGGTTTGGGTCTGGCTTTTGTGGGTTGTAGTCATTGCCCATGACTCGCATCCATATGTCAAGACTGGGACATAGGTGGAGCGGTATACAGCCATCTTCGTTTTCCTGTGCCATTCATTAGGAACTTTATCAAATAAACAAACAGTACCCTTAGACTTCAACGTCCAGCGATTTCGGGACACTTTGTTAACCTCTCTCTTGCTGAGGAATCCTCGATTTATGGCCTGAAAAAATCTCCCAGCTGCTGCTTTTCGATTGGCCAACTCTTCTTTGATGCCTCCCTTTCGGTCTATAATAGCTTCGAGGTATTTAAAGTGGTCGACCTCCTCCAGGACTTGTTCTCCCAGCTTAATCTGATGTCTTCTTTCTTCTCGTGATATCATCATGGATTTTGTTTTAGAGCTGCTTTTGACCATCCCTCTCTTCTCCAGCTCTTTCTTCCAGACTTGCAGGTTGGATTGGAGATGCGCCTCTGATTTAGCAATCAGGGCAACATCATCAGCAAATGCCAGCTCTGAAATACAGACCTGTCTCATCTTCCAGTACCCCACTGAATACTTTCTTTTTCTCTCCTTACATGCCTTGATGACATCGTCCATTAATTTTAAAGTGACTATGTTTAACGAGATCTTGTGCTAATCTTAGCCTAGCTGTGCCGCTCCCTGGCTACTGTGAGTAATTATCTCAGCAAATCTGGCAGCGTCAAGAAAATGTGATTATTATCACCTACAGGGAGTGTCCAGCAATTTGACAATACTCAAATATCTGCTACTTAGCAGAAAAAATAACGAAGAAAAAAGGAAAGAAAGAAAGTAAAAGTGGGACAATTGAAAGCACATAATAAAAATCAGTACCACAAATGTACCGATACTGCCGAAGAGAAACACAGATCGATGGGGGACGCCCCGTTTTGTCACTTTCACTCTTTGTCCCCAGTTATCTTCTCCGTGTGTTTTTGGTATACCCCTGACCTTCTTGCTTTAGGAACTTTAGGTGTTCCAGAACAAGGAGTATCTTGTAATGCTACGAACAGGTTTCCGAAATGTGTGTCCTATCCATTGCCAGACTAAGTCCTGTTGATAGTGTGTGTGTGTGTTTGTGACGGACAACTCAGCTGACCTGAATTATTAAGATGACAGGGTATTTCCCTCTCTATAACATTAGAACCCCTGAACATTTGTTGTAACTTTTCATCAGTCTAGAACGTTGCACCTGGGCTAATTAAGCACGCAGCATTTCCGCGAGGATTTTACACTTTGGATCATTAATATGCAGACTGCTATCTTCTGTGAACTTTTGAGATCGCATGGCCTTTGATGGGAGCTTAAATCACGCCCACGACCATCTCTGAGAACGATTTATAGCAATCTTTTCCTTAACGCCGGCCCAAAGGGGACGTGGCCAGAGACTTACTCCGGTATCTAGAGCAATTAACAGCAGTTCATTTTTCTTACCTTGCTGTCACCCCGCCTAGTGGGAGTTGCCAAAGCTTCTCGGGAAAGCGGTCCCATCAAAGACAGACTGGTCTTCAGAATCAATCGTAGAAGCGATACGATCTGAGGAATCAGGGAACTCTCAGCTAACGAAGTTAGTTTCTCGCAGAGATTTCGCACCCTCATGCGAGCAGCCTGAGACGAACGGAGATCGGAAGCCAGGGGGGCATCGCGGTTAACACACGGCGTAGAACCTCGATTTTTTCTCAAGATGAAGAAAGGTGTGAAATTTTCACACGACCCCTTTAAGTTACATTCCAATTAGTATAAATAAAGACTCTGAAAAACTGCATTTTATCATTCGTTTTGACAGATTTTAAGAAGCACTACCTATAGCAGATTACTGCTAGATTCCATCTGGATCTTTCGGATATATATTATAGTGAATTCTTTTCTGTGCAGACGGTAATTTATACATTAGCTTCGAGTGATCAGTGGTCTAGTTATTTCACTTTTATTTCACTGGATTGTGGTGTAAATTTAAACTTATTAAATAAACCCATTTTCAAAGTTCTAGTGCAAACTAAATGTTACCTCTATATGTTAAATTCCTAATACAATAGACGCGTAAATTAATTTTGCAGTCGTTAAAGGAAGTTATAACTATTTTATGCAGTCTAGGTCTATATATATATATATATATATATATATATATATATATATATATATATATATATATATATATATATATATATATCTATAGATTGTGCTCGGGGGAGCTTTTCTTGAATTTATATAATTGAAGACGCGAGTGCAGAAAATAGGCTAACTGTAAAATTTATCGCGCGTCAGATTTTATATGATTTTATTGCATTTCATGTTTTTCCATTCTTTCATACAGAATGATCACTAAACCTGGCATCCAAGCAGTTAAATATAGACATAGTTCTGCCAAACACAGTCGAATACTCCAGTGACTTATGAACATTTTAAAATTAAATTTGTGGCGACTTGTTATGAGTCTCGCTCTCTGAATTTTACATGAGATTTAAGCAACCCAAGAAATCCTGATTCATAAAGTCTGTTAAAGTTAAACTGGAGCAGAACAGTTGCCAGTCAATATTTTATTTAATGCTCTAGTTGTGAAAGAGAACACAGATTTACCTGAACACTGTCTGCCTAGTATTCTCATCGGATTTTTCCCCCCTTCTTCCCCCCCCCCCCCCCCCCCCCCCCGAAGAAGAACTTACCTCAGTGTTTTAGTCTGTGACATTACGCCAAAAAGAAAGTTATCACCACCAGCTGTGCGAATCTTAGGAACCACACCATCCCTCACACCTAGCAAAGTGCCTGTGCCATTCATTAGGAACTTTATCAAATAAACCAACAGTACCCTTAGACTTCAACGTCCAGCGATTTCGGGACACTTTGTTAACTTCAACAACCCGCTAATCTGGGGCAGTACACGGAAGAAAATACATTTACCTAAGCCAATGTTTAGTGCTTTTTTTTTTTGGGTGTAATTCCTATGAAAGGCCAGAAGCCACGATTCGGTAAGTCTGTGAGCGTGACTGTGTGTAGGCCTTCACAAGCGTGTTTTTTTTTTTAATGGAAGGAGATTTGATCTTGCTACCATTAAATTAGTTCGACCTAGCATTGATTTTGTACTGTATTCATTACATGGGATTTCTCCTAGCGGGATTTATTAACTGTGTTTATTTCCCTCTCCCGTAAATCTGCAGAATACAGGGAAAACATTTGAGACCCCTAGTTTTTTCTCTACTCCCCTATTACTGTAACCCCTAGTCCCAGAGTACTAAATTTACCGTCGGGTTAAATTGCCTATCTCTGATCATCACCACCCCTCCCCCCCCCTTGTCTTTGGGACCGGGCTTTTCTTGTTAAATACAAGCGGGAAAGGTGTATTGGATACTTCTCCTCCAAAACCCCTCCCACCGTGTCATTTGTAGCTTTGTAACCTTTGATTTCTGCATGTAAATTGATAATTGTTTGTGAAGTGATTTTATGCTAAATAAAAGTAATAAAACTTTTAGCATTTGTGTCGGCTGGCCAAAACCCACATAACTTACCCATATTCGTTATCGTAGTCTGTATTCACGTATGTTGTGTGTCAGAATCACCAAATCGGTGTGTGCACCTGAGTGACTGGAGACTGGCAAACAATCGTTTGTTCAGAAGAGTGGTAGGAGTAGTGTTGAGAGACAAATATTGTCGTAATAAGAGACTGTCCTTACTCTTCCCAGCACTTGTGAATCAACTATCTTTCTTTCCTAAATCCTTATTCTCACAGAGCCTTCACTATCATTCTACACTCTAACGGGACCACTATCCACCACAATTCTCTCAAAGAAAAATTACGACAATAAATGGCTTGCTCGTCCGAGATTTTGAGCTATTTTTGAGCTACATTTGATGCAATAGCATAAAGGGTTAGCTCGTCTGAGATTCTGAGCTTCATCTGCAGCGAGTACGACAATAAATACGGCGCTCGCCGCTAGATAGAGTGTGATTGATTGTCTTTGTGAAGTAGGGTATAATTTTAAAAGTAATTACTTCCCCTAGACAACGCCTTTTAATATTTGGGCCGACCACACACAACAATTATTACAGGTTTGTCTCTTTCCACAGGAGCAGGAAGTTACTGTTAATAAAATATTTGTTACCTTTTTAATTTCTGGCAGAGAAATTGGAAATTTTGTTTTCTATATAATTGCTAGGATCGCGTGATTGTGTAACAGTCACTAAGTTTTTTTTTGAAGTTAGAGAGTTGAGCTTTGCTAAAGACGGCTTGTTCTGATTTTTTAAATCCAGCTAACAACGTCTCATCTCATAATTGACTTCAGAAGGGCGGAGTTTGTTAGTGGAGAATGTGGTGGATTTGATGTTATTAATTGTTGTAGGTATTATTATATTTGTATTAAATGAGATTAGCTATGAAGGTCCCTGAATATACCCAATAATATTGTGAACTTTTCAGGGTACCTTTCCACTACCACCTTTTTATCTCATTCAAAATGTAGTTATATTAGTATGTTAATTCACTTCGTGTTGTGTCTAGGGTTATGGATGTAGAGTGTAATGTACAATAATCAACAAACATACAAACAGATAGTTTATTATTCACAACAGCACACAGTACTACCACAATAACATACAAACGACACTCTAAAAGGCTATCTTATTTAAGACTGTGGTTAAATTTTGTGTTAATAAGATTTTTACAGTTTTATTATCCTGATTCAAATTTATTTGTAATCAGGACTGACAATTTAAAAGTGAAATCAAATAATCAATTACATCAGTCAAATAGCACAATAGATCTTTTGTCCATATATATAATATTTTTCTAATATGCGTTTGTAGAGTTCTCCTACTTTAAGGTAATACTGGTGGTACTACTAGTTTGTTGTTTTAATCATGTCCTTTTGGAAATGTTTGTTTCTATTTTGTCACTTGTGGAACTATTAAATATTTGTCCCAGTTTTATTCAATGTCATTTGATCGTTCTTTTAAAGTTCTGTAGTTGAGCTCTCAGGTGCCGAACGAGAACTTATCTTGGCCATAGAATATATGTTGAAACTTTCCTCTGCTCGCTTGACAATCTGTTCCCTGTTTGATAGGCAATGGCCACTAGCATGGGCTCTCAGTAAACAGGCAGAGTCTTGAATCAATCAATTTTCAAGCGTTTGGTACCACATTAACGTCAGTACCCAGGACCTCTGAAATGTGAAGGTATGCATCCTTCGTAATATCTAGCATACACTAATAGTCCACAGTTAAGGACATGTACATTACAAACAAACAAAAGGATCATATCCTTATACAAACCTATGCCACCATTTTCTTTTGATGTAACAATGTACACCAGTATTCCTTTCCCTAGTAGTTACAACGCCACTGCAATTCCAGCTGTAATCTCTTCCATATAATAGGATAGGTGTTATGCTCCTTTATGACAATTACCTATTCTTGTAGTTTTACACCTCTCTGACAGTCTATCACATGGTGGATCAATCTTTAGGCTTTGCCTCAGGTTCGCTATAGACCCACTCATGTCCAGACATATATTATTATTTCACATTCAATTTTTATATAAAATACAGGTTAATAAATGTCAAGCTTACCACAATTTTCAATGAAATATACACAGAGACGATGACTGACACAGTTTCGATCTGTTTTATTGCCCAGGCTGCTTATAACTTGTAGTTTAAAGCACAGCCTGCTCTCATCTATCACTGTTGAAAATTTTCTCAGAAATGGCGTAACCTTAACGCTTATTCTGACAATATCGATTCAGTTAGCCAATCACTTGTAATTTTACAAGGGTAAACAGTCTTTTCAAAAATATCATTCAAACTTTTCCTACGTTACTTAGGCTATTTATGTTTATTCAAAGGTCAGCCAATAATATTTAGTCTCACTTCAAATGCCCCCCAATCAGATTCACTGTACCATCCTAGCCTATCTGTCACCTACTTTTTTCCCCCAAAAATATGCGATCCAATCTAAGCAGATATGACTTGACCTGACAGTATCTCTGATCTCTATGTATTGTTTTATCAATATTTAATTAATTAAGGGACTATTTATATAACTAATAACATATTCTTGGTCAGCAAGTCTTCAGGTACACGAATATACAATTTTTAAGGGGCTATGTGGTTTGGTTCAAAATTCCATAATTTGTTCCATGTTAATTGTTTATTTTTAAACTACCTCCTGTTCACTTCTTTTCTCATGTACTTACGAGATAATTACGAGAGCTTAGGTCATTCACAATAAGAGCTTAACATGTTTACATGACGTAGTGTCCACAATTCTAACTTTTTTCATTGTATTTGGAGAAACCCCTAAGGCAAGGCTTGCCCCTGTGCTAGTGTTGGCTTTTAGTTTAAAATCAATGCGAAATGAATTAGCATTTCATCTATCCTTGCCCCTCCTCGTTCCACAATGCATTTTAGGCAAATATTTTGTTAGAACTAGGAAAAAGTGGGTGTTTATGTCAAGGACGAATTTGAAAAATAGGGTACCGTTTTGTTCGGCTATTCGTTAGCAAATAATAATCTGAAGGCGTAAGCGACACCAACCGTTCTAGCAGAAAAGTCTTTTATACTTTCTTATCTTTGCCTTTATGCCCTATATTGTTATATATTAATTTAGATATTGTATTTAGAAATTCACTACAGAGAATTAAAATTTTCAGGAAATTTTTTTTTTCCTTTTAAATTGTTTTCATATAAATTTTTCTCTTACTGTTAGTAAAAGTAGATTTTTTTCTAGTGTAACTTACCATTAACGTGGCACAGTCGCCTGCATTAAGAGTCTTAAGTGACATAATAGCAGCGATAAGTTTGCACATTATCAGGAAGGAGGCAACACAAGTAAAGTTATACTCTGTGTTTTTTTTTTCTTGTAGCGGATTGAGTTATTTTTCTCACTTCTTGTTTCCTCTCACTAGTTCTCTAGGCGTACTACATCCTATTCTTTAACAATGGCAGAGAGAATTAAGATGAGATCCATCTTGAGGCTAGAGGCGAAAGAATCAGGTTTAGACGCAGAAGCTGCAAACGCGTTTGTCAACCAGGAACTGGAAATACTCGTATATGACGTGGAGCAACAGAGAGCAGAAGCTGAGAGGAAGGCAGAGAAAGAGAGAGCAGAAGCTGAGAGGAAGGAAGAGAAAGAGAGAGCAGAAGCTGAGAGGAAGGAAGAGAAAGAGAGAGCAGAAGCTGAGAGGAAGGAAGAGAAAGAGAGAGAAGAGAGGAGAGAAGCACAGGAGAGGGCAGATAGGAAAGAAGCGGAAGAACGCCTATTGGAACACAAGAAAATTGAGGCGGAGATGGAAGTTCTCAGGGGAATAGAGAGAGAGAGGGAGAGACAGCACTAATTGGCGCTTAAGGCTCTAGAGAGTCGGGGTGCTGCTACTTCCAGTAATGGAGGGCCGTCTTCACCCCAGCCTCAGTCAGTGGATTTCTCCAGTACTCAATCTGCCCAATTAACTGCGATGTCTTTTGCTTTAGAGTCTTTTCTTAGACCTAACGAAAAAATCGACAGCTTCCTAGAAAAATTCGAGAGGCTCGCCAATCTGTATGGGTTAGAGAGTTCCCGCTGGGCACTTAAACTCTCAACGTCACTGAAAGGCAATGCTTATGACGTATACACAAAGCTGGGACCGAACCAACATGATTACGACATGCTGAAGAAGGCCTTGCTAGAGCGGTTTGAGATGACGGCCCGAAAGTTTCTGCAGTTGTTCAGAAACAGCCGAAAAGAGAGCACGGAAACATTTCCCCAGTTCTCTTCACGTCTCACGGGTTATCTGACAAAGTGCATAGAATTATCTGAATTACCTCTTTCATATGAGGGACTTCTAGAAATTGTTCTTGTTGAACAGATAAAATCCACCTTGTCGAATGACACCCGTAGATTTTTGGCTGAACAGGGGGCAGTCAGGCCTGAGGACATCCTCAATAAGGCCGAACGCTATAGCAATGCAATGGCCGAACTTCCCAGCACTAAACGTAAACCCACAGATGAGCCATCTCGAAAACAAAATCTAGAGCAGTCATCCTATTCTTCCAATCCTTCTCAACATTATAACCGACGAGATAATAATAACCAGAGACCTCCCCAGGAAAAATCGAAATTCTACAAAACCCGATACCCCCCAAATAATACTTCTGATCAACCCACCAAGACTACGTGGCAGCGCGGCCACATATGTCAAGGAAAAGGGAAGACCCCTACACCAGGAACGTCTGATCAGGGCAAACAAACCGGTCCAAACCGCATCGGATGTTTGCATACAGCCTCGAAAGGTAGAGTCAATGTCAGTGATTCTCAACCTGAGGAGGACCGACCCTCAACGCGAGGAACTGTACTTTTGAATGGTACCTCTACTACTTGTCTTTTTGACACAGGATTAAGTTTTGATTGTATTGTCGCCAGACACCTAGTCAAACCCGGTCAGGAGACAGAGGAAACCGTCAAACTAAGTGGAGTTTTCAAGAGTGATGCACCCAGAACGCTTCCTATCGCACTAGTAGAAATACACTCTGACTTTGTCAGAGGGGTTATTAAAGCGGCCATTATGGATGATCCTATCTACCCAGTTATCCTGTTATGTAGATATGTGTTTATTGGGAGACCAAAGGAGCCGATTGTGGCAGCGGTATCCACAAGAGGGCAAGCCAAGAAGGAGAGGGAGCCTGCGCCAAATTTGTTGCCGAATGAACTGAAGGAGGCGCAACAAAAAGACCCTACTCTGGAGCTCTGCTTTAGAAAACTGCCCATGGCTAAGGACCCCAGACACAACGGAGACATCTTTTCTAAGGATGGCGTATTGTATCGTAGAACGGGTAACCCGGACACGGGGAATAACCAGCTCCTAGTACCGACGCAGTACAGAAGCCAGATCTTAGAAATGGAGCACTCTCTTCCCTTTAGCGGACATATGGGACAAAACGCCACTATTCGGCGAATAAAAACCAACTATTGGTGGCCAGGAATGAACTCTGACATTATCAGATATGTGAAATCCTGCGCCCAGTGCAAAACGGGTAGCACCCAAGCACTTGACACCCCAGTACCCATGGGGCAAATGCCAATTGTGGGGACTCCATTTGAACGGGTTGCTGTCGACATCATTGGACCCCTGGAAAGGACCAAAAGAAAGCACAGGTTCATCCTGACCTTAGTCGACACTTGCACAATTTGGGCCGAAGCTGTACCGCTAACATGCACAGATTCCAAGCATGTCGCAGAAGCCCTCGTGCAAATCTTTTTCACGGTTGGGATTCCCTCAACAAGTTTTGACGGACAATGGATCCCAATTCCGTAGCCTGTTAATGGAGGAGATCTTTAAGATCTTGAGGGCCAAACATATCCACACAAGTCCCTACCATCCGGCCGGAAATGGGCTCGTGGAACGTTTTAATGGCTGCCTCACCATGATGTTACGTAAGCTGGGTCAGGAGAAACCGGAAGACTGGGACCTATATATATCTGCTGCCTTATTCGCCTACAGAGAGGTACCCCAAGCGTCTACGGGATTCCCGCCTGCTACACTTTTATTTGGCAGACCTATTAAGGGGCCACTAGAAGCCTTACTTCGGTCCCTGACAGACCAAAAGGCTGATGAGACAGTCGTCTCTGCAAGCAAGTATGAATCTGAGCTCAAGGAAAGGTTAAAGCTAGGATGGGATCTAGCCAACACCAACCTTAAGAAAGCCCGCGCTAAACATACTAAAAGATACAACAAAGCTGCAAAAGAGAGAGAACTACAACCAGGGGAGAAAGTTTTGTTGCTACTTCCAACCGGAAGCAATAAACGTCGCATCTGATGGCAAGGGCCGTTTACCGTCCTTAAAAAGATCTCACGTACTAATTACAAGATCTCCATTAAAGGAAAGGAGAAGGTCTTTCACATAAACCTCCTTAAGAAATATTTGGAAAGACCAGTGCCATCCTCCGAGCATCTCCTGGCTGTCGCCATAGCAACGGAAGACGAGGATGATGATGATGGTTGCATAGAGTATCCATTGCAACCCACAGAATCCTTTAAAGATGTCAAGTTCGGCGACAATCTCTCAGTAGAACAACAAACAGAAACCAGGCGCTACTGAAGCAGTACAGTGCAGTCTTAACGGATGCACCTGGTCGAACAAATCTCATCGAATTTGACATGAAATTAACAAACGAGACCCCTGTTCGAACCAGAGTTTACCCCATCCCGTACGCAAAAGCTGATGCACTTCGCGGAGAAATAGACAAGCTGCGTCAGGAAGCAATTATCAGCGAGTCGACATCTCCTTACAGTTCGAGTGTAGTGCTGTTACAGAAGCCCAATAAGAAAGTTCGGCTGTGTATAGATTACCGGCTGCTAAACGCGGTAACGGAATTTCAGCCCGAACCTCTCCAAACCGTTTCTGAGTTGTTCACTAAGCTCAGCAAAGCAACAGTTTTCTCCAAAATTGACCTGAGTAAAGGTTATTATCAAATACCAGCCAAGGAGGAAGTTAAACCTTTGTTAGCTTTCAGCACTAGTGAAGGACATTACACATTTAATGTGATGCCGTTCGGATTGCATAACGCACCAGGAGTGTTTACCAGGATGATGAGAAAGCTTTTAGAACCTTTGCAAAGTCCCCATATCCATAATTTCATGGATGACATCTTAATTGCATCGGAAACCTACAAGGAACATATTGCTACGGTTGCTATGCTCCTCAGAAGACTACAGGAAACTGGTCTCACAGCCAGACCTAGCAAATGTCTCATAGGGTTTGAAAAGCTTGACTTCCTGGGGCATACTATTTCTCACGGCTGTAGTTGGCCTGTTAAGAAAGACGTGGAGAAAATAGTTGCAGCAAAAAGACCCCGAACAAAGAAAGACATCAGGTCATTTCTATCACTATGTACCTACTATCAGAAATACATCCAGAACTTCAACGGACTCACAGCACCTCTGTCTGACCTCACCAAGAAAGGTTGTCCTGATAAGGTCATGTGGAATCAAAAGTGCGAACATGCATACAGCACTTTGAAAGGACAGTTGTCGGCATACCCCATTCTAAGGTTACCTGACCTTAAGAAACCTTTCGTACTGAGAGTGGACGCGTCAGGTCAGGGCATCGGGTCAACATTGTTGCAAGCCGAGGACAGTGACCCGAATATGCTATTCCCAGTAGCTTACGGCAGTCGGAAACTGAACAAGGCTGAACGCAACTACAGTGTCGTTGAAAGAGAATGTCTCGCTCTGATTCATGGCATCAGACGCCATCATGAGTTTCTGTATGGTACTTCTTTCATGGTGCAAACAGACCATGCTCCATTAGCTTTCCTGTGTGCCAATAAGGAATTCAACACAAGGATAATGCGTTGGGTCTTGTTATTGAGTGTTTGTTCCTTTAAAGTGGAATATATTCCGGGAAAACAGAATGTTGGAGCTGACTTCTTGAGTAGAAACTGGACTACGGTGGAAGAGGACGAAATTGTAAATATCAATCATCCTAAAGCTACCGATCAGGGCAGCTTCATTGTCACGAAAGAAACATGAAAACGAGTTTCCATGTCTCAAAAGAGGGGACGATTGTGACGGACAACTCAGCTGACCTGAATTATTAAGATGACAGGGTATTTCCCTCTCTATAACATTAGAACGCCTGAACATTTGTTGTAACTTTTCATCAGTCTAGAACGTTGCACCTGGGCTAATTAAGCATGCAGCATTTCCACGAGGATTTTACACGTTGGATCATTAATATGCAGACTGCTATCTTCTGTGGACTTTTGAGATCGCATGGCCTTTGATGGGAGCTTAAATCACGCCCACGACCATCTCTGAGAACGATTTATAGCAATCTTTTCCTTAACGCCGGCCCAAAGGGGACGTGGCCAAAGACTTACTCTGGTTTCTAGAGCAATTAACAGCAGTTCATTTTCCTTACCTTGCTGTCACCCCGCCTAGTGGAAGTTGCCAAAGCTTCTCGGGAGAGCGGTCTAATCAAAGACAGACTGGTCTTCAGAATCAATCGTAGAAGCGATACGATCTGAGGAATCAGGGAACTCTCAGCTAACGAAGTTAGTTTCTCGCAGAGATTTCGCACCCTCATGCGAGCAGCCTGAGACGAACGGAGATCGGAAGCCGGGGGGGGGGGGGGCATCGCGGTTAACACGACGGCGTAGAACCTCGATTTTTTCTCAAGATGAAGAAAGGTATGAAATTTTCACACGACCTCTTTAAGTTACATTCCAGTTAGTATAAATAAAGACTCTGAAAAACTGCATTTTATCATTCGTTTTGACAGATTTTAAGAAGCACTACCTATAGCAGATTACTGCTAGATTCCATCTGGATCTTTCGGATATATAGTATAGTGAATTCTTTTCTGTGCAGACGGTAATTTATACATTAGCTTCGAGTGATCAGTGGTCTAGTTATTTCACTTTTATTTCACTGGATTGTGGTGTAAATTTAAACTTATTAAATAAACCCATTTTCAAAGTTCTAGTGCAAACTAAATGTTACCTCTATATGTTAATTTCCTAATACAATAGACGCGTAAATTAATTTTGCAGTCGTTAAAAGAAGTTATAAATATTTTATGCAGTCTAGGTCTCTCTATATATATAGATTGTGCTCGGGGGAGCTTTTCTTGAATTTATATAATTGAAGACGCGAGTGCAGAAAATAGGCTAACTGTAAAATTTATCGCGCGTCAGATTTTATTATATTTTATTGCATTTCATGTTTTTCCATTCTTTCATACAGAATGATCACTAAACCTGGCATCCAAGCAATTAAATATAGACAGAGTTCTGCCAAACACAGTCGATAACTCCAGTGACTTATGAACATTTTAAAATTAAACTTATGGCGACTTGTTATGAGTCTCGCTCTCTGAATTTTACATGAGATTTAAGCAACCCAAGAAATCCTGATTCATAAAGTCTGTTAAAGTTAAACTGGAGCAGAACAGTTGCCAGTCAATATTTTATTTAATGCTCTAGTTGTGAAAGAGAACACAGATTTACCTGAACACTGTCTGCCTAGTATTCTCATCGGATTTTACCCCCCCCCCCCCCTCCCCCGAAGAAGAACTTACCTCAGTGTTTTAGTCTGTGACATTACGCCAAAAAGAAAGTTATCACCACCAGCTGTGCGAATCTTAGGAACCACACCATGCCTCACACCTAGCAAAGTGCCTGTGCCATTCATTAGGAACTTTATCAAATAAACAAACAGTACCCTTAGACTTCAACGTCCAGCGATTTCGGGACACTTTGTTAACTTCAACAACCCGCTAATCTGGAGCTGTACACGGAAGAAAATACATTTACCTAAGCCAATGTTTAGTGCTGTTTTTTTTTGTTGTTTTTGGTGTAATTCCTATGAAGGGTCAGAAGCCACGATTCGGTAAGTCTGTGAGCGTGACTGTGTGTAGGCCTTCACAAGCGTGTTTTTTTTAATAAAAGGAGATTTGATCTTGCTACCAGGAGCCGCGCTAGCGTAGTGGTTACAACACCGCTCTGGCGACCGGGTGATTCAGGATCAAACCCGGGCGACGGCTTTTGAGGATTTTTTTCGTCGACCGGGATTTGGACTGGATTAACTCGAGACCTGGCGAGAACATTTGAAGGAGTGTCGTCGACCAGGGATTGGCGGCTCCTGAGCCGACCCAGCTCTAATGGGTACCTCCGAAATCGGCGAGTATCTGCCTGAATGGCGAGGGACACCTGTCTCTGTACAAGAAAAGAGATACTCACGTAAAATCAATGTCAGGCTAGACATTAATAATAACCTGAGATTTCGCCTCGAGCGGGCGTACGAAAAAAAAATAAAAAAAAATCTTGCTACCATTTAATTAGTTCGACCTAGCATTGATTTTGTACTGTATTCATTACATTGGATTTCTCCTAGCGGGATTTATTAACTGTGTTTATTTCCCTCTCCAGTAAATCTGTAGAATACAGGGAAAACATTTGAGACCCCTAGTTTTTTTCTCTACCCCCCTATTACTGTAACCCCTAGTCCCAGAGTACTTAAATTTACCGTCGGGTTAAATTGTCTATCTCTGATCATCACCACCCCCCCCCCTTTCCCCTGTCTTTGGGACCGGGCTTTTCTTGTTAAATACAAGCGGGAAAGGTGTATTGGATACTTCTCCTCCAAAACCCCTCCCACCGTGTCATTTGTAGCTTTGTAACCTTTGATTTCTGCATGTAAATTGATAATTGTTTGTGAAGTGATTTTATGCTAAATAAAAGTAATAAAACTTTTAGAATTTGTGTCGGCTGGCCAAAACCCACATAACTTACCCATAGTCGTTATCGTAGTCTGTATTCACGTATATTGTGTGTCAGAATCACCAAATCGGTGTGTGCACCTGAGTGACTGGAGACTGGCAAACAATCGTTTGTTCAGAAGAGTGGTAGGAGTAGTGTTGAGAGACAAATATTGTCGTAATAAGAGACTGTCCTTACTCTTCCCAGCACTTGTAAATCAACTATCTTTCTTTCCTTAATCCTTATTCTCACAGAGCCTTCACTATCATTCTACACTCTAACGGGACCACAATCCACCAGAATTCTCTCAAAGAAAAATTACGACAGTGTTCACACCACTATTCATAAATATTCGACACGCAATTAGATTGTAAATACAGCATTTCTATATTACAGTATGCGAAGAATATCAGCCGTGCCTGATAAATAAACCATTTTAAGTCAAATGATGTGAACATACATTACATGTAAGCGCTGAAACACAATGAGTGCCATATACAATGTATCCTTTTAAATAACAGTCAAAGAGATATAGAACGAAAACACAATTTGAATTATTTCCCTTTAATAAATATAATATTTTATCCCACTTTGAATGACAGGATTACACCCCTTTTTTTTAAATAGTTTAATAAACTAAATTTACTAAACTATATTAAAATAAACCAAATTTACAATGCATTGTACTTTAAAAACATAATTTTTATAGCAATTAGTAAATTTTAAAGAACATAAATAATTGTCAAGTTTTTCTTTATACATTTATCTAATTTATTTTAATTATTATAAAATTAAAAAGCTATTCTGGTATCTTACAAAAGTTTTCTATTTAAAAAAATTTTTTTTAATGATTTAAACGCAAAATACCCCAATTACAACTAATTTTCAGGTTGAATAAATATTATTTGACGGCGTAATTGCCTTAAACTTTTATATAAATAAGAACGTAACTGTCACAAAATGAAATAATACCGTAGTGCAAGTAGGGTTTAATGTGAATCTTTTTAGGAAGGTTTAACTATTTGTTGGTTTTAATTATACTATTGCGTTGAGGTGTGCTTCTAAAGTGCATTCTGAAGAGAGTGGTACCAGTTTTAAATGGAGCATAGGGAGCCGCGCAGGTGTAATGGTTACCACACTGCGCTAGCGATCATGTGTTCAAGGAAATGAAAATGGTGAGGATGACAAGGAAAGACCTTGAACTGATGGTACGCAACAGGAGGACATAGCATGTGTTCGTGGAAGGCCTATGCTCCTTGGGGAGCTAAAGGGTATTGATTGATTGTTTGAATTATATGTTATTTGTTACAGTGACACAGTTTGACCATAGGGTGAGCAGAACAAACGATACCCAAGCACACACACACAACAACAACAAAAGTAGCAAACACATATAAAACAAAATAAAAAAAGAATAGGAGTTAATCCTCTTCTGAAGTTTATATATAATCCAAGTTTATGGTAGGCACAATATTGTGTCTAAGTTCATCAATATACATATACATGTAGTCCCCGGATTACGAACGACCTCTGTTCTTACGTCTGTCTGATCGGAATAGTTACGAACAACTTCCGTTTTTACGTCTGTCTGTACCTAGCGTCAGTTAGTCAAATGTTTGTCTTAGTATATAGTACCATATATATTTTACCTTTCTGTGCATAAAAAACATGAAAGAAACACTTCTTAAACAGTTTAGATAGAAAAAAGATAATGATTAAAGGTTAACACTTACCCTTGATCCTTTTGGTTGCCTTGCATACCGGAAAGAACATTCTTGATTAATAATTAAGATGACATTGTTTGGGTGATACGGGAGAAGAAGATGGAGAGATGGCTACTGTTAAAGATGATGGGCCTGGTGTTGGAGAGGATATACCTGATGCTGGAGAGTCATGGTTTGATTCTGCTGCTGGAGAGTGGGGGTTTACTTCTGGAATCAATTTCTTGAAGTAGACATTAAGGGAGGTTTGAACAGAGATTTTCTTTTTCTCGTCATAAATGGCCTTGTAGCAGCTGAGGCCGTCGGTAATTGTCCGGTAAACTTTGATGAACCGCTGAAGACGCGCAACGTTTTGATGCGCGCCGCAAAGTACTGTATTGCGCCCGTTCGTTATTACGAACCATTGTATGTAACTCGAATTTTCAACATTATAGGCTTTACGGAGGTCGGTTCGTAACTAGTGATGTTCGTAAGTCGGACATTCGTAACCCGGGGACTGCCTGTATTATTAAAAGATGGCACGAAACTTTGCATAACATTTTTTTTCCAAATTTAATTTGCGAAGCAAAGTGCATCACCATTACTACTAGAGCTAACATATCTAACTGGGACGTTGTAAATTCATAACACAAAATGATGCATACCACCAGCTCGGCAGAAGAGAAAAAATGGTAACCTTCAGACTTCGCACGGACCACAACAGATTGAGATACCATCCTTTCAACAAGCTAAAAATAGGAACTACCGATCCGTGTAACTGTGGCACTGATAAAATTACTGCTGAACATCTGCTTCAAAGTTGCCCAAAATATGTGGAACAGAGAAAGCGCATGTGGCAGACACCAGTATCATTCGTGGAAAAGCTTTACGGAGATTCAAATAGCCTCAAGCTACCACTGCTTTCTTTGACAACATTCAAGTGAACGTCCGAGAGTGTATAATGAAGAAGAAGATCAGATGAACAACTGTGGCTGGGTGGAAATTTTAGATATGAATTTGGAAGGCGCAGGCTTCCCTATTGAGTGCAAAAATTAAAGTGAGATGCAAAATCGAACAGGATAGACAGAATCAATGATGGTGATTCTCTATGTGCGTGACATTCAACAACCAAGATGACAGGTTACTAAGAGATCTCAATCTTGATTTCCACTTCCGCTCTTGTTTCCGTCGAAGGCACGCCTTCCCTCTATGTCTGGATTATACAGATACAGAGAGGACACAGAAAACGGGAAAATCTGCTTGTCTGGTATCAATCTTTTGTCTCGATTTTAATAAATATCTATGTCGTACAACTCAAAAGATAAATAACCAATGAAAAAACATCTATCAAGCTATCAAAAACTACATGCAACAATCAAAGGATTTTTAAAAAATTTA
The DNA here is from genome assembly GCA_024509875.1 of Oreohelix idahoensis. NCBI lineage: Eukaryota > Metazoa > Mollusca > Gastropoda > Stylommatophora > Oreohelicidae > Oreohelix > Oreohelix idahoensis. The sequence continues at coordinate 55,672 of JAMPIV010021638.1, forward strand.
ATGATGAAAAATATCCTGTTCAACCTCTGATGGGTTATAATTGGGATATATACTAGCAATAACCCGTCAAAATTGACAGGTTTTTAATTGCAGCCATCTTATCATTTTGATCCATAATAATAAGTCTGCAATACTTTAAATTAAAATTTTGCCTAATCCGCAACTTCCTTTTATTCTTAGAGTCGACGCCTAGGCCCGCTGATCAGTCTCGATCGTGAAATGGGCGCCAATTAAATATCGTTTAAGTTTGGTTACGCTCCAGATGATTGCTAGCAATTCATTCTCAAGAATGGGATACTTGGTTTCCGTAGGTGTAAGTTGTCGACTAATATAAGGATTAGGCAATCTCAAAATAGGTGCCTTAGAAAAAATATACTTTAATGTAGTTTAAGGTATCAGAACAACAATAAAATACTTACATTTTACGGTTATTTTTAAGAAAATGGTGAGTTACATCCGTTTCCAGAATGAAACTGGACAGAATAGTATCTTGATTGTCTGTTGATTTAATCTGCATTTCCACACCTTCCTGTCTCCAGTTCATGTACTGTTTATCAATCGTGTTGCTGGCTTCTTTCCATAATCAAACTGTTCATGCACACCTTAATTTGCGCACTTTTCTATTTTCGAGAGAGTACATTAACTTTTAACCACAGCTAAGGGGGTGCAACTGTGGTTGAAAGTTAGACAATAATTGTATTGTTTCCCTTATATGTGACCGACCGACCGACGTACTTACGGCGGGTATTATGGTATTTTCATTCCAAATAATATGAACAACTGCCTATACGGGAAAGTGGCAATACACTAGTCAAATCATTGTAAATAGGGCAAATCACAATTACCACTTATGCTTGTATGTTAAAAAAAAAAAAAAAACTATTACGAGATCAAACCCAATAAAACCAAACAAAAAACATCTAACACAAATAATATTAAAGGGGAGGGGTGTAAAGGCCTTGTAGCGGGAGGTTATTTAAATTTATTATTATGTAAGAGTATGCCAGTAAAGAGTTCTGACCTTACAAGTAATACCACAGTCTTAGAAATAAGCACTGGTGTATTGTTATCATAACAATAGTCAGACTGTGAAAACTCTGGCACAGTTGGTAAGAAGTAGTACCAGGATTTAAGGTGTCTCCTCCCTGTGACTATCTTATGATTACTTATATGCTAGGGGATAAGTAAAATGTACATTCACTGAACCCACAAAATGGAAGAAGTGAATAAATCCTCAGGTACAGTTAAAATAGTTTAATAATTGCACTATTATTCTATTTCTACTAGTTGGAAAAAGAGTATACACATATATATAAAAATATTCACACAATTACTATTATTGTCTGTTTAGACTTCAAGATCTTAAATAAGAAAGTTACTGAAATCACTGTTATTAGTCCTTTGAATTTAAGGATAACTGTCATCAGTTGACTGAGTTTATGTATGGTTACTTATTGTTTTCAACTATTGGCTGTTTCACATGTATAGGTGGTCAGTGTCAAACAGGACACTTATCTTTCCAACTTGATACTGCTGAAACTGTCCTTTGCTGATATCAGACTTGGTAGGCCCAACAGTAGGGATGCCAATGACCAGTTGAAGTTCACTCTTTGGGGTCCTGCACTTTTGTGGGATTGCCTCGGATGAACTGCACCGGCTTCTGATACTGGACAGTCTGGTTTGAGTTATTTCATGGAACCTGCAACATATCAGCCTTGGCTAGTATCTGGCTAGACTTGTAGCTGACTAGCACAGATGTCAGACCAGTCAGTCATCAGATGTCACCGTTATACAATCATAGTAAGTAAGGACATCATTTCAGTGATATAGCATTAATATTAACATTTCAATTAAGTATAACTGACTAGCACATAAGTCAGACAAGTCAGTCATCAGGTGTCAAAGTTATACAGTCATAGCAAGTAACATCATTTCAATGATACAGAATTAATATTAACATATCAGTAATAAACATCATCTGGTTTAATCCGCTCCTATACATCCCTTCATATTCTATAACTTGATCCTTCCAAATCATATCAAGTACAAATTCAAATCTAATGCTATCTTAGCAACTACCCAAAATTAATACATAAAATAAAGAGTGAGTGACCACGTGATCAGGTTGCTTTCTACTGAAACTGGCTGTAGAACACTCCAGTTTACCAGCTGTAAATGGGTACAAAGTTGTGCGCTCGAACTAGGGAAGGCAAAGGCAGCGAGGAAGGGGACTAGTCACCTAACCTCGTAAAAGCGGTATCTTCCATGCTGAAGCTTCTAACAATTTATTTCCCTAAGACAATCTCTGGTCATGGGACTGCCTTTATCTTCGTAAGCGATAATGCATTTAATATCGACGAGATACAGCATTAAATATAATAAATATTTTCTATTTGGCTGTGGGGCTAGTTTTGATACGTTTTTGTACAAGCAACCATCTTCCACTAAGCACATGAATAAATCATATTAAAATAATAATACGTTATATCAATGAATATTATACAGGCATATTTTGTGAATTCTAAATGAACCTGTAATACAAAATAAAAGAAATTATTATACAGGATAGCTATCGTAAATTCGCTTACCCTCAGACTCCAGACACTTAGACTGAAATTTTCTGGCGATCCGCTCACACTTCAGATGGATTTAGAGTCGTGGCGTTATCTGCCCTCAGTCTTGTCTCAACCTCTTGCGTTGTGTCTTCTCAGAGTTTTACCGAAACGCTTTATATACGATAGCGCAGACGTATCGGAGAGCAGATACGTCACAGCCTAAGACTAGACCTGAAAAAATCCTTCCCGAACCGTGATTTCAGCCGATCTGTGCGTCGACTGAAATTTTGCCTTTCTCATTCTCAGCATATATAATATCCATATTGTTCCATCTTATCTAGTTTTATACAGCTGATAAAACTCTATCTTCCTATCCATGTAAATTCCCAAACTGTTATTTGTTGATTTTAATATTTAGAACAGAAGTGGGTTTACATGCTTTTAGCGTAACTGTGGGCAGCCGAAATACGCATATATCTCCGTAAATGAGAACTTCCTACCGTTCCATCTTATATGCAGTTATACACCATCCTTCCCTGTACTGAAATGTAAAATCCTTTTCATACGGATTCCCTTCTGTTGTTATTTATCGTTGGCGATTTCCTCTGTCCGATACACATTTCGCTGATACGCCGCCATTTTGAAAGCGGTCGTTCGATCGTAGACGGGTTTATAAATCTAACTGAACTCATTTGCAATGACTTGAAACCAATTTTGCGACATAGCTCCCCCATATTTTAAGCTGGATGATATCTAGCTTAACTATTGGGTACAAGACAATTGCAAATCGACCATTCCGAGGTTAGTTTTCCTTCCTTCTATCCTCCTCAAGCTCTGTGGGATGGCGACTAAGAAAATCTGCGCCCACATTCTGTTTTCCCGGAATATATTCAATAGTGAAGGAATATGGCTGAATCAATAATGACCATCTTAGTAAGCGAGTATTTGCATGACGTGATGAGGCCAAAAATGACAGGGGTTGATGATCGCACTGGACCACAAATGGCTTGCCATACAAATAGGGTTGAAACTTATTGATGGCCCACACCAATGCTAAACATTCCCTCTCTATAGTAGAGTAATTCTTTTCTGCCGCGTTCAACTTGCGGCTGGCATAAGCAACAGGAAACAGTTCCTCATCCTGGGTCTGAGATTTTTGCAAAAGCGCGGCCCCAATTCCTACATTGCTTGCATCAGTCCGTACTATAAACTCTTGCGTCAGATCTGGTAACTTCAGAATAGGCCTACTAGTGAGTTTATGTTTCAATTCTGAATATGCATGCTCACACTCTGCAGTCCACTTTATTGTGTCCGGCTTCCCTTTCTTTGTCAGATCCGTCAAAGGTGCACATAAGGTATTGAAGTCTTTGATGTACTTTTGATAGAATCCTCCTAAGGATACGAACGACCTCACATCCTTTTTTGTCTGTGGTCTAGGTGCATTCCTTAACTTTTCTATATTTTTGGGATCAGGAGACATGTTTCCATGACAAATTGTATGTCCCAAAAATTCTAATTCCTGACATCCGATTACACACTTTGTTGGACGAGCAGTCAAACCTGCCTCTCTGAGTCTACCCAGTAACATTGATAGAGAATGTAGATGATCCTCAAATGTTTCCGTGGCTATGAGAATGTCATCCATAAAGTTGGTGATGTTAGAGTTGTTCAAGGGTTCCAGCAATTTCCTCATCATCCTTGAAAATACGCTTGGTGCGTTTTTCAACCCGAATGGTAGTACATTAAATTCGTAGTGACCATCCGAAGTGCTAAAAGCCAGCATGTGTCGGATCTCGGGTTTGACAGGAATCTGGTAATATCCCTTACTTAAATCGACCTTAGAGAAATATTTCGCAGTACTTAGCGTCGAGAACAGCTGATTGGTATCTGGTAATGGATCAGCTTGGGTTTCAGTGATCGCATTCAATTTCCGGTAATCGATACAGAGTCTGTGTTCTCCACTTGGTTTTCTCAACAGTACAACACTTGAACTGTAAGGTGATTCTGACTTGGAAATGATTTGTTCTTGCAACAGATAATCAATTTCCTCCTTCAATGCCTGTGCCTTGGCATATGGTATAGGGTAGGTCTTCATGCAGATAGGTGTTGGATCGATGACCTTCATATCATATGTCAATAAGTTGGTGCATCCTGGTTTATCAGTTAACACATCTGCATGTGTTTTTAAAAACCTCTTTAACTTGCTCCCTCTGTTCCTGAGTTAACTGAGTACTAATTTTGACTTGTTCATATGTCTCAGTCGGTCTTAATGGATACTCTATTGAGGTAAGTGGTTCATGCTTCATTTCGGTTGCGATGGCCAGAGTCATCATATGAGCTACCTCCGTTGATGTCCTGTCATAATATTTCTTTAACAGATTAACATGGTACACCCTTTCTTTGCCCTTCTTGTCAATTTTGTAATTAGTCCTCGATATTTTCTCTAGCACGTTATATGGACCCTGCCAACCAATCTGCAGTTTGTTGTTACTGCTGGGCAATAGAAGAAGCACTTTTTCTCCAACAGCAAGTTCCCTATCCTTTGCTTTCTTGTTATAGTATTCAGTATGTTTCTTTCTGGCTCTGCGAAGATTGTCATTAGCCAATTTCCAGCCCATTTTCAGTCGAGTGGTCAACTCATTTACATACTGAATTGATGAGGTGACACTTTCCTCTGCCTTCTCATCTGTCCAAGTCCGCAGCAATGCTTCCAGTGGACCTTTTATAGGCCGACCAAACAACAATGTGGCCGGTGCCATTCCTGTGGAATTGTGTGGGACTTCCCGGTATGCGAATAATGCAGCGGGTAAGTATACATCCCATGTTTCAGGTTTTTCACTTGCCAGCTTCCTGAGAATAGAAATGAGCGTACCGTTGAACCGCTCGACTTGACCATTTCCTTGTGGGTGATAAGGAGAGCAATGATAATGTCTGGCTTGAAAAATCCTGAACACTTCTTGGGTTAGCTTTCCCTTGAACTGGGAACCATTGTCCGTCAATATTTGATGTGGAAAGCCTAACCGGGTGAATATTGTCAACAATGCCTCTGCCACATGCTTAGAATCTATAGATGCCATGGCTACGGCCTCTCCCCACATAGAGCATGTATCAACTAGAGTTAAGATATAACTATTCCTTCTCTTAGTCCTAGTGAGGGGTCCAACAATATCCACTGCAACTCTCTCGAATGGAGTACCCATGATTGGCATTTCTCCTAGAGTTGCTGGTGCAGTCCCATGCTTGGGGGCTACACGTTGACACTCTGGACAAGATTTCACATATCGTTTGATATCTTCCGTGATCCCTGGCCAGTAATAGTGACAAGCTATCCGTTGACTGGTGGCACCAATTCCCATGTGTCCACTAAATGGAATAGCATGTGCGAGCTCCATAACTTTCTCCCTGTATGACTTTGGTACTACCAGCTGTCCATGTCCTTGAGGTCCTGTACCAGCTTTTCTATACAGTAGTCCATTTTTCATATACAAGTCTCCTTTTTCTGGAGGGTTATGGGCCTTTGGCAATTTGCCAAAACAAGGCTTCAATGTGTCATCTTCTGATTGAGCCTGTTTCATCTGCTCTGGCTGAGTATTGTTAGGATTTTCCTCCTCGTTTTTGGTGCTCGACCTGGTCTGGACTGCTGCCAGGACAACAGGTTTTATCGGGTCACCCAAAAATACATACCTACACCCCAATATCAGCGGGTATATAGGGTCATCTATCACTGCGGCTGTTATCACTCCTTCCACGTAGCGAGATTTCACATTGATCCTAGCTATAGGAAGTGTCATGGTTGCTGTTCCCTTAGTTGCCCCTTGTATTTCCACGGTTTCTGTGGTAATTTGATCAGAGTGCACTAGGGTTGAACTCACAACTGAGTCGAAATCCAGGCCGGTATCATATAAGCACATGACTCGATTTCCGTTCACGGTTACGAGCTCACTCACAGGGGGATGACGGAGGCTATTCTGACTCCCTGTCAGTTCCATCATATCTGTCCTATTCCCTGTTGCTAAACATGCAGCGTGATGAGGGGTTTTCCTTCTACAATCTACAGTGTTGTGGTTGCTCATCTTACAAATTTTGCACCACTTATCTCCCTGTTTGTAGGGTTTCTTTTCCTGAGTCTGAGGGTTCTTGTCCTTATTATCAAATCTTGGTTTATTTCTGTATGGATGATCCTTCTGGTCAAACTGGGTATTCTGCGGTGGTGGCTTATATCCTTCTACCTGCTTCCTTTTTGTTCCTACCAATTCAGCTTGAGCTGCTTGGTATCTCTCTGCACATTTCAAAATGTCTTCCAGCCTCTCTGCTCCTTGTTCCATAAGGAATTTCCTCATTTCTTGAGACATGGAATCTTTCACTTGCTCTAACATAACCATTTCTTTCAGATCCTCGTAGGTTTTCTGATACTTACCTAAACTACTCCATTTCAACAAATACGTTTCTAGCCTAGCTGAGAACTGGTTATATGTTTCTCCAGGTAGAGGTTTAGAAGTTCTAAATTTCTTCCTATATGCCTCAGAGTTCTTTTCATACCGGATCAGTAAGGCTTGCTTTAGTATTTCATAATTTTCCTGATCTTCTTTGGGGAGTTTCAGAAACACATCATATGCAATACCTCTCAATCCCTGGGATAACTTTAGACTCCATTTTTCCTTTTCCAGTCCATATGTAGAGGCTAGCCTTTCATACCTATCCAGGTACGACTCAATTGCGTCCTCCTTTTCAACAAATGGATCTAGGTGGAAGTTCATGGCCCCATTTGCTGTGTTCTGAAAAGAGCTATTCGCAGAATGAGGTGAGCTATTACCATGGGTGATAGTCCCAGCCTGAAGTTCAAGATCAAGCTGTCTCATTTTCAGCTCATGGTCTCTCTCTGCTTGTAACCTCCTTTCTTCTCTCTCAGCTTCTAATTTCTTGGCTTCTCTCTCCGCTTCTAATTCTAATTTCTTGGCTTCTCTCTCTGCTTCTAATTCTAATTTCTTGGCTTCTCTCTCTGCTTCCAATTTCTTGGCTTCTCTTTCTGCTTCCAATTTCTTGGCTTCTCTTTCTGCTTCCAATTGCTTTGCTTCTCTCTCGGTGTACTTTTCACATTCCGTCGTGACATACCGGATCAGAACGTCACCATCCATGCCAAGCTCTTTTCCCACCTGCAGTGTAGCAGACCTAAATTTGACCAAGTCAGCCATGATGTATCTGTAGTCTAGTAGGGCAAGCGATCTTACTCAAACTAATTTACTACAATATAATTAACTTATTTAAAATTAAAGTTAATTAAACTGACTTCACCATATATGAAACAGCTTTCTTTATCTGTACTCAATGGTACTCCTAAAAAATTATATATTTCCTACTATGTTAACTCTTTCCAAAAATTTTCAAAAAAGAAAAAAAAATTTCTACACAGCAGAAATAGAAAGTTGGCTCAGGAATATCAAAGATATATCCCGGACGAGCCCCCACTGTAGCGGGAGGTTATTTAAATTTATTATTATGTAAGAGTATGCCAGTAAAGAGTTCTGACCTTACAAGTAATACCCCAGTCTTAGAAATAAGCACTGGTGTATTGTTATCATAACAATAGTCAGACTGTGAAAACCCTGGCCCAGTTGGTAAGAAGTAGTACCAGGATTTAAGGTGTCTCCTCCCTGTGACTATCTTATGATTACTTATATGCTAGGGGATAAGTAAAATGTACATTCACTGAACCCACAAAATGGAAGAAGTGAATAAATCCTCAGGTACAGTTAAAATAGTTTAATAATTGCACTATTATTCTATTTCTACTAGTTGGAAAAGAGTATACACATATATATATAAATATTCACACAATTACTATTATTGTCTGTTTAGACTTCAAGATCTTAAATAATAAAGTTACTGAAATCACTGTTATTAGTCCTTTGAATTTAAGGATAACTGTCATCAGTTGACTGAGTTTATGTATGGTTACTTATTGTTTTCAACTATTGGCTGTTTCACATGTATAGGTGGTCAGTGTCAAACAGGACACTTATCTTTCCAACTTGATACTGCTGAAACTGTCCTTTGCTGATATCAGACTTGGTAGGCCCAACAGTAGGGATGCCAATGACCAGTTGAAGTTCACTCTTTGGGGTCCTGCACTTTTGTGGGATTGCCTCGGATGAACTGCACCGGCTTCTGATACTGGACAGTCTGGTTTGAGTTATTTCATGGAACCTGCAACATATCAGCCTTGGCTAGTATCTGGCTAGACTTGTAGCTGACTAGCACAGATGTCAGACCAGTCAGTCATCAGATGTCACCGTTATACAATCATAGTAAGTAAGGACATCATTTCAGTGATATAGCATTAATATTAACATTTCAATTAAGTATAACTGACTAGCACATAAGTCAGACAAGTCAGTCATCAGGTGTCAAAGTTATACAGTCATAGCAAGTAACATCATTTCAATGATACAGAATTAATATTAACATATCAGTAATAAACATCATCTGGTTTAATCCGCTCCTATACATCCCTTCATATTCTATAACTTGATCCTTCCAAATCATATCAAGTACAAATTCAAATCTAATGCTATCTTAGCAACTACCCAAAATTAATACATAAAATAAAGAGTGAGTGACCACGTGATCAGGTTGCTTTCTACTGAAACTGGCTGTAGAACACTCCAGTTTACCAGCTGTAAATGGGTACGAAGTTGTGCGCTCGAACTAGGGAAGGCAAAGGCAGCGAGGAAGGGGACTAGTCACCTAACCTCGTAAAAGCGGTATCTTCCATGCTGAAGCTTCTAACAATTTATTTCCCTAAGACAATCTCTGGTCATGGGACTGCCTTTATCTTCGTAAGCGATAATGCATTTAATATCGACGAGATACAGCATTAAATATAATAAATATTTTCTATTTGGCTGTGGGGCTAGTTTTGATACGTTTTTGTACAAGCAACCATCTTCCACTAAGCACATGAATAAATCATATTAAAATAATAATACGTTATATCAATGAATATTATACAGGCATATTTTGTGAATTCTAAATGAACCTGTAATACAAAATAAAAGAAATTATTATACAGGATAGCTATCGTAAATTCGCTTACCCTCAGACTCCAGACACTTAGACTGAAATTTTTTGGCGATCCGCTCACACTTCAGATGGATTTAGAGTCGTGGCGTTATCTGCCCTCAGTCTTGTCTCAACCTCTTGCGTTGGGTCTTCTCAGAGTTTTACCGAAACGCTTTATATACGATAGCGCGAACGTATCGGAGAGCAGATACGTCACAGCCTAAGACTAGACCTGAAAAAATCCTTCCCGAACCGTGATTTCAGCCGATCTGTGCGTCGACTGAAATTTTGCCTTTCTCATTCTCAGCATATATAATATCCATATTGTTCCATCTTATCTAGTTTTATACAGCTGATAAAACTCTATCTTCCTATCCATGTAAATTCCCAAACTGTTATTTGTTGATTTTAATATTTAGAACAGAAGTGGGTTTACATGCTTTTAGCGTAACTGTGGGCAGCCGAAATACGCATATATCTCCGTAAATGAGAACTTCCTACCGTTCCATCTTATATGCAGTTATACACCATCCTTCCCTGTACTGAAATGTAACATCCTTTTCATACGGATTCCCTTCTATTTTTATTTATCGTTGGCGATTTCCTCTGTCCGATATACATTTCGCTGATACGCCGCCATTTTGAAAGCGGTCGTTCGATCGTAGACGGGTTTATAAATCTAATTGAACTCATTTGCAATGACTTGAAACCAATTTCGCGACAGGCCTGATGTTTCCATTTATATAACTGACTTTAATAGATATTTAATTGACTTTCACCTGTCAACAGTCATATGTATTGTAAGAACAGCATCAGACCTTCCCAATTACTATATATTAACTTTTGTTCTTGTTAAATACTGTTTGACTATATTATGCAGCTCCCTAGGTCTGTCTATTCTTAACACCTATATTTAAAGGTAAATTTAATGCCTGCAAATAATCTAATATTGGGATTCTCATTTGTTCATACCTCTTACATTTTACCAAGAAATGCTCTATATTATTGTCTTGAAGACATCCTACACAGTAAGGTTCTTCTATTCTGAAATAGCCTTTTCCCAGCTGTAGTCTGAGAAGTTTCCTATTACTGGGAATTTTCCATTCCCTAGATGTCTGTCCCTTGTTGGAGCCTGAACATCGTATATGCATGTCTTTTTATCAGATTTTTATCCCACTCTGCTTTCCATTTCATCTGTTATTATTTCTTTAATTAAGCTCTTAATTTCTTATTTACTCATCCCTACATTTATTAGATTTTAATCAGATCTACCTTTCTTAGCTTCTTTATCTTAGCTGTCTTTTCATTTCCCTCTATGCCACCATGTGAAGGTATCCAAGCGATTAAGACTTAACATCCTCTGGAATTTAAGCATATAGTAGCCAACAATATTTCCTCTCCTATATCAGGTCTACTGCATTCTCGTAAGTTTCTAAGTGCTTGAATAGTTGAAGGAGAGTCAGTTAAAATTGTTAGTTTCTTAGGAGTGTTATTGCAGATTATTTCTACTGCTTTTAGTTTTGCAATCAAATGAGAAAATTAACTTAACTAATCTGTATGGCATCACATATGGAGTAAACAACAATGTGATTGAGAGGAAAAATAACAACAAACAGTTTTAAAGAAAGAAAGTATTAGAAGGAATGTGAAAACACGCAATTACACAGTCACAACACTGGACAGAACAACACTTCCACATGAGGGACAAGTACACCCAGACGTAGGCTGGCCTGGGTAGCCACGCAGGTTAAGTCCTTAGGTGGTTCCACACAAAGTCAAATCCAGATCTACTCCTCTGTGACTACTGTCCACTCCCCTGAAGCTCTGACAAGACTTAAATTCTGTCTCTGATCGATAACTGTACGTTGCTGGTGTTGTCTGCTGAGTGGGCCAGGAAGAATTATAAATATATATCCCAGTACAGAAGCTTCATATCACACACGGGCATGTTCTCTAGAGGCAGATAGGATCTGTCCTCTACTGGTTCTAGTCTGATGCTGACTGAATACACACAAAGGATATTGCCATTAAACTGAGCATCTATCCAGCTCACTGAAAGAATAAACGGTGCGAGCACAGTTGGAGAAAGCATTTGGCAGGTAGCTATGTGGCAGGTTTGGTACTGCTAGCTTGGGGCTCCTGTTTATCCGGATGTTAAAAAGGCAATGCTTAGCTATTTGTGTGACTACAGAACTATATGTGACATATTATGATAATAGCTTTCATATATCTATTTCATTATCTTCATTTTTCTTTTTCACCTACGCACGTTTGTTAAGATAAAACCCTCCTACACTCAGAGATCTGTCTCTTTTTCTAATTTAGCACGCCTATTTTATTTTCTGTTCTCTATTTCCTTAGGAATGTTTACAAACAGACCTATGTAGCTAACGTTGAGCCGGTTACCTGTAATTAAACGCCAGCGATTGAAAATCGTCGTAATAAGATCAGAGTGAGACGTAACGCGTAGGAAAGGGGCGACTATTTCATAGAGTCGTAAATTTTGGCTCAAGGGTAGATAAGCTAATGATAGTTATAACGTATTTTTCGTTAGGCAGTGATCAGGGGAAATAATTTGAGTAGAAGGAGAGATAATTTGGAACCAATGGTAGACAATTTCTATTACCTTCCCCTGAATCCGTTCGTTTGATAGGTAATTAATTACGGTGAGAATCGCCAGATCAAAGAACGGGCTTCGCTCGATTGCAGAGTCTGCAAGCGGCAAAAGCGTGAAAATTTCCTCAGATTCGCAGATCGAACGAGGAAAAGCCCAAGATCTGAGTAAAGGTGTCATATCTAGCAAGTACGAGTGATTTTCTGGAGATTTAATATATATTCGCCAGCTTTTAAAATCCATTATTCCGTACTCCTCAGATTTTAAAGACATCTAGCTTCGATTTCTAGATCACTTGTATTAGTGGAGTTTCTTAGTTTTTCGTTGGAGATAGTCTTAGAAGTTTTGTGTGAAGGTAATTATATTTACTTGTAGTTTGAGTGATTAATAGTTAAGTCCGTATTATATTTCTCTAAGATTTTTGTGCAGAGTGATTTACTAGATAGGTCCGTCATATTTCTCCAGGATTTACTGTGTTACATAGGCTAGCAGAATAAATAATAGTTTCTAGCTAAACTATTCCAGCTATAAATATAAATTTAAACTAGTAGTAACCAGTCAGAGAATATTTTAACCAACTAGTAAATGCACCGTTCATCATGAATATTGACGAAATATGTATTTATTTCTAATTCATGATGATTAATTTTTTTTTTAAATGACTAGAATTTATTTCACGGAAGTTTTAAACGATAAGACAAGCTCTAAGCTTGTAGTTTATAATTTTAATAAAATAACCGAAGTGGATAAACATATTATGTTTTACGCGAGGTAAGGATAGCATATATATCGGAGAATAACCACACGAAAGAACACTTTTTGTACTTAATACCTGGGTCTTCATGGTAAACCTGTCTGGCATTGTGTTTGCACCCAGAAAGAGACAGAGTACCAACCCAAAGAACATTAAGAATAAATATTGTAACTGGGCCTATAGATCCAGATTTATATTTCTTTCCGAAATTGCATTTACATTCAGCCCGTAGTGCCGAAATCTCAAACATTAACATTTCCCGACATGTGACCATTTGTGGTGTGACAAGGAATTATTATACTGAGAGAAGTTACCGACCTGACATTCCTATGTACTGGAAAACCCAAGTTTCTGACGCTGTGCGCACTGTTCAATTTCTTACCTGGTCTAATTAATGTGACATAAACAGTAGTCCTAAATAAAAATAACTAAGAGAACGTTCCCCAGAGAAGATGATTTAATCTGTCTCTGAGGAGATGGGGTTTTCTTTGCCAAAAATAAAACTGGATTTGCTGTTTGCGTGTGTCCTAAAGATTGTTCCAGAAGGTGCAACTCAAGTATTAGGTAAGAACGAATGTACGTGGCCACGGTTGTCTGAGAAGAGAGAAAGGATGAATGATTAATCCTCATATATATTTCTTGTAGAATCCATGTACTCACTTTGGTTATTTTAAATGTGTAAGTTTTGTTAACACTGTCCCTTTCAGAATAGATTAACGTATAAACTCTGTTCTTTACTGTAGAGGGAAATCCTAGACTATAGCGTAAAAATCTTTGACTCTTTGGGGGTTAATAACTTTCTTCTAACGGGATCTTGTCTCAACAGAGGGAGGGAGGATTACACCTATGGGTCTATTTCTTGATTAATTCATTAACCTATGTTTATTTGTATTTTGATTGATATTCAAATTATCGCTGTTGTGAAGTTTCTTTATGGTAACTAAAATTCACATAAACTTTATTTACATGTGTTGGTCAGCTCGTCCCAAAAATGTCCCTATTCCATTGATATAGTTTCTTCACGTTTGTGCGTCTTACTGTCGCCACTTATGTGTGTGTGTATATATATATATATATATATATATATATATATATATATATATATATATATATATATATATATATATAGTACTTTGCAAAAAAAATGGCAGTCATATTGCTCAGCTAAATATGCTGAAATCTAATTAAATATGCATGTTCTGCCCCAAATTTACACTCCACTGAAGTGAGCAAACACTACCAAAAGTTAACAAAAAATTAGCGTAAAGTCCCTTGATAATAGAGCAGACGACAATTTCTAATGCTAGTGGCAGAAAATGGACACAAAGTCAAAGTGTATGTTAATTTCACAGCTTTGGAATGAAGGAAATCAAACATGTTCCAACATTTCTAAAACCTCGAACATTCCTGAGCGGACTGTCTACAGAGTTGTGAGTAAATTGAAAGCAGGTAATGGAATCGAGCAAAAAGAAGGTAGTGGGGGGTCAAGAATTTTGGACACAAAGGACCATCGGCGTCTCGCCCAAATCGTTCGGGCTGGGCCAATGAAGAGTGTAGAAAACATACGGCAGCGCATGATCGATTTGGGAAACCCAGAGGTATCTAATGCTACTGTCAACCGGGAGCTACACAGGATGAATTACACAAAAAAGCGGGTAATTTCGTCACCATTTCTTACAGAGACTCACAAACAGATGCACTTGAACTGGTGCCACGAACACCAAAATTTGTCATGGGACAATGTGATTTTTTCAGATGAATGTTCTGTTTGGTCTTATCCTGCTCAAATAAATATTTGGATGAAAGATTCTGTAACGCCTGTGTACCAGCGACCGAAACATACCCATAAATTCCATCTTTGGGGAGGGGTGGCAGCAAGAGGTGCCACCCCACTGTGTGTTTTCACAGGAATTCTCACGAAAGAAAGGTACATCGACATACTAGAGGGACACCTTTTGCCATTTATGCAGGTCATGTACCCCGATGGGTGCACATTTCAACATGACAATGACCCAAAGCATACAACTCATACCACCAAAGCATGGCTGCAAGAGAAGAATGTGATAGTGCTAAAGTGGCCCAGCAATAGTCCCGACCTAAACCCAATTGAAAACGTTTGGGCACTACTCAAGAATCATTTAAAAAAGAGTGGACTCAGAGACGTTGAACAATTGAAGAAGGTAGCTGAAAAATACTGGGACAGTCTGACTCACAATTACCTACAAACATTTGCGGGAAGTATGCCTCTCCGCATCCAGGCTTGCCTTGCTGGAGAAGGCAACATTATATTGTACTGAAACCACTGTTAATAGATAGGGGAGATACCAATCTTCCTCTGGACATACAGTTTTTATTATTATTTGCTTCTATGAGTGTGCTGCGTTGCGAAAATATGACTGCCATTTTTTTTTGCAAAGTACTGTATATGTTGATCTTTACTGTTTCATACAGTAAATGTTGTAAGATATAATGAGACGTGGCTGGCTGTCATACATTCATACATATCACTCACATATATATACATACATTCATACATTCATACATTCATACATACATACATACATACATACATACATACATACATACATACTTTCACACACACGCACACGCACACGCACACGCACACACACACACACACACACACATATATATATATATAATTCATACTACTATTCAGGCAACGTCTAGAAAAAAATGATAATGTATTATTGATAAGGGCTGATCTCTCCAAGCATTTACCAAAAGTTACCTTTATAAAATTTACAAGGCCTTGGGGAGGGGGTTTCCCCTGTTTGTCAGAGGCCGTTACCAAAACACAACTCCTTCACTTTACACAAAGACCTAATATGTCTAACCGTATTATGTGTGTTTGACTTTATTTTAAATAACTTTATGAGGTTTTACGTCTGAGGGTATCTACAACCTGCGTTTAAATTGCTTAGCAAAGGAACCACTCCACTTATTAGTTTATGAATAAAATCACCCTAGGTCAGGTTAAAAAAATGGTCAATGTTATCCTAATTACGACTATTAATAAACCAAGTATCGCTTACTCAAACATAAATTGAATCCGCTGGAAATTATCTCTCCGGGAAGGTGTCAGTTGAATGAACGCGACTGTATAACTAGAAGTAAGGAATCCACTTGACTGGAGTGTCGTTGCTGCAAGTAAGGATGGATTTAAAAGTACTACCTTAGATACCCAACATTAGGCTTAAATTATGCTTCTGAAGTCGTACAGGTGCATGGAAGAAGCGGTTAACTTTTCCTCTGGCAAAGTCACTGCCCGTTCGCCTCGTCCTCTGTTGCGACAGGACGAAATAGGTCATATCTATCTTGTTACAGAGAGATTTCGACAGCGCAGCAAGGCATCAAATGTTACCCTGCTCGAGCCAGCGGACAAGAAAAGCGTTGCACGACCAGGATCTTATTTCGTTCGTCAGTTTTAAACGAACTCGGGAACTATTTGCCGACGACAAAACAGACTCCTTTTGACGGCTAATGTAAAAGAAATAAATGTTACACGTGTGGGGCGCTCTGTAACGCTGTCAGAACTAAGACTGACACGTAGACAAATGCGCGACATTTCGTCAAAGTATCAATAAAACTAAAATAGGGCGTGGTTAAAAACAGAGATAGGCACATCGCGTAACTGACGGGCTGGGTTGACCGAAAAATTCAAATCAACTCATCACAACAATATGCTTTCAAAGGTTCGCGATATAAAATCCTGTGTCACAAGATGCTAGAGAGTAAGTACTGATATATGCGAGTAAAAGGTGAGGTTAGTCGCAGTTGTTAAAATGATTGTGTGAAGACAGGACGGTTTTATACTTGAGTTGTTGTGATCCGTTTGTACGTAAACGAGGCTGGCGTTTTGAAACAGTTAGATAATGTCAGGATCATATTGTGAACAGTAAGTTGTGTGGTAGAAAAGCAGTTGAACTAGAGACGTTGTTAACATAAGTAGTAGGCAGTGTGGTGTTCTTAGATAGTTGTTAAGCCAGGATTTAAGTGGGTCACGTGCCAGGTACTGACAATTGTGAAACTAGTGCAGCAAAACGACCAAAGTTTTACCCGTGAAGAATTGGAAGCGTTAAATCCAGCATTTCCCATTATATTCTGTGCAACACCCCTCAATATTTGAGGAAGATTTCAATGGCTATAAATATATTTGTGAATGCTTTCTTTCGATTACTATGTGCAAAAAATGAATATGTATATGAATATATATATATATATATATAAACTCCGCCTATGCCGGTCCCAAGCCCGGATGAAAAAGGAGGAGGGCGGCCTGCATGGAGGCCGTAAGGAGGCAGCCCCTCCACCATGCAAAGGCACAACAGGCCAATCACCTGTTTGCTTTAAACCACGATTACGAGTAACACAAGAGAGAAAACCGGACTGATTCTAAAGGCGACGAACTGGAACGGACTACGGACTACGACTTATGGAACATGGAACACAAGAAGTATAAATGGGAAGGAAGAGGAGCTGGTGGAAGAGATGAGGAAAGCAAAACTAGAAATCCTGGCTATAACGGAAACAAAGAAAAAAGGACAAGGAGTCATGGATCTCAATGGTAACACGCTGCTCTACAGTGGTGTACCCATATCCGAAAGAGCTAAGGGGGGTGTGGGTTGCATTGTGGCCCAAAATCAAAAGATAGTATCAAGGGGTGGAACTTTGTCTCAGAGCGCATTATGGTTGTGAAACTAAAAGAAGGAGAAACCATAGTCAACCTGGTCATAGTGTATGGGCCAAATGAGGATGAGAGAGCAGAAGTCAAGGAGGAATTCTTCGAGCTGCTTCAAAGGACAGTTGATGACTGCCTAGATGAAGTTATCATGCTCGGAGATTTTAATGCCAGAGTTGGAAATGACCATGCTAGATGGGGTGGAGTTATCGGAAGATATGGAGAAGATACTCTCAATGACAATGGAAAGCGACTCCTTAGATTCTGCAGTGAGCAGAATCTGATCATTACAAACACAACGTTCCCCCATAAGCGCATACATGCATACACTAGATGTGAACCAACAAAGAATGAGAAGTCAGTGATCGACTATGCCATTGTTCGGAGAAGCTCATTCAAATATGTCCGAGATGCAAGAGTCTGGAGGGGGCCAGAGATTGGAAGTGATCACTACCTGCTAACAATCAAACGAACAACTGAAAGAGTTGCTCAGCCTAGGAACTGCCCAACATCATGCAAGAAACCAAGTAAACGAGCAGGAGAAATGAGCATTAGGACCTACAAGCTGAGAGAGCCAGAAATTAAGAACAGATATCAGGGGCTTATTGCTGCAGCGGTGAGCAACACAGAAGAACAACCTGATGACTTGGAAACCCTCTGGATTAAATTCAAGGATATCATAAAGACAGCTGCTGCAGAAGCATGTGGTGAAGTCCGACTTGGGAACCAGAGAAAGAGGACACCTTGGTGGACAGAGGAAGTCAAAGAGAAAATAAGAGAGAAGAAAATGGCATGGAAACAATACTTAGGAGCTAAAAACACAACAGGACAAATGGAAAAATATAGAGAATATGTGACACTCAGAACAGAAGCAAAGAACAAAGTGCTAGCAGCAAAACAGAAGTCCTGGGAAGAATTTGGAGAAAAGCTAGAAAAAGATGCACAAGAAAACCAGAAATTGTTCTATAAGACCCTAAAGAACATGAGGAAGGAAAAACAATGCCCTCTCAAATTTATAAAGGACAAGCAAGGCAAATTGCTTACTGCCCCGAAGGAAGTAATGGAAAGATGGAAAGAATATTTCTCAGAACTCCTGGATGGTGAGCATGGTGAAGCATCAGAAATGATAACCACTAGCACAGAAGAGAAAACCAATGATGGTGAAGATGACATAAAGATGGAAGAACTGAGGGCAGCACTAGAGAAAATCAAGATGGGCAAAGCAGCAGGGCATGATGGTATAACACCAGAAATGGTTAAATACATGGGAGCATCAGGCGACCTATTACTCCTAAAGGTCCTACAGGCAGCATGGTGCAACAAGACCATACCAAAGGATTGGGAGATTGCCATCATAACACCAATTTTCAAAAAGGGTGACAATCGACAATGTGGAAACCATAGAGGCATATCCCTTCTCAGTGTCCCTGGTAAAATCTACTCTAGAATCCTAGAGTCACAATTGGATGAGGTCCAGTGCGGATTCCGAGCAAACCGAAGTACTCAAGACCTAATCTTCACACTCAGACAGCTGAGTGAAAAGGCCCTTGAGTATAAGAGTGAGATCCATCTTTGTTTCATAGATCTGGAAAAGGCGTTTGACAGGGTCCCCTGGAGCAAACTTTGGGACTGTTTGGCAAGGAAGAATATTCCAGCACCTCTGATTCATGCTATATAGAGCTTCTACAAGTCTTGCAGAAATTATGTGAGGACAGCAAACCATAAGTTAGAAGAGTTCAGGACCACCACTGGTGTAAGACAAGGTGATATCCTATCACCTTACCTCTTCATACTCCTTATGGACGATGTCATCAAGGCATGTAAGGAGAGAACAAGAAAGTATTCAGGGGGGTACTGGAAGATGAGACAGGTCTATATTTCGGAGCTGGCATTTGCTGATGATGTTGCCCTAATTGCTAAATCAGAGGCACATCTCCAATCCAACCTGCAAGTCTGGAAGGAAGAGCTGGAGAAGAGAGGGATGGTCATAAGCAGCTCTAAAACAAAATCCATGGTGATATCACGAGAAGAAAGAAAACATCAGATTAAGCTGGGAGAACAGGTCCTGGAGCAGGTCGACCACTTTAAATACCTCGGAGCTATTATAGACCGAAAGGGAGGCATCAAAGAAGAGTTGGCCACTCGAAAAGCAGCAGCTGGGAGATTTTTCAGGCCATAAATCGAGGATTCCTCAGCAAGAGAGAGGTTGGTAAGAAAACGAAGATGGCTGTATACCGCTCCACCTATGTCCCAGTCTTGACATACGGATGTGAGTCATGGGCAATGACTACAACCCATAAAAGCCAGATCCAAACCTCAGAAATGAGGTATCTGAGGAAGGTGGTTGAAGTAACAAGAAGAGACATGGTACGCAACCAGACGATACGTCAAGGCCTTAAATCCTACCCCCTGCAGACCCAAGTAGAACAGTCCCAATTAAGATGGTTTGGTCATGTCTGCAGAATGGGAGAAGATCGGATACCACGACAAGCATGGGAAACAAAGAGCCAAGGATCCAGACCCCGTGGACGACCCAGAGTCCGCTGGGAGGACAACATTAGAAGCGGAAAACATGTTCAATGTGTCCCCCCTGCTTCTCAACGACTTTTTGTAAGCGTTGGCGCCACTCGTTTATGCTTCTGTCAATAAAGCGCTGCCCTAGATTTCTCCATTCCTCGATTATTGCCAACTTGAGCTGCTCAACTGTGGTAAATTTTAGCCGACGGTAGACTTTTTCTTGCAATGCACCCCATATGGCATAATCGACAGGGTTTAAATCAGGACTGTGCGGTGGCCACATGTTTGGCTCGATAAAGGTAACATTCTCCTGATGAAGAAAGTTTATCGTATTTCTGGCTGTGTGTGATGGAACTCCGTCCTGCTGTAATGTCCAGTTATGGCGACCGGAAATTGTCGTAATAGTAACGTCATATAGTTAAATAGCTTACTTACTTACTTAGTCGTTCCCCTTCTACCGTGAGGTGTAGAGGTTTGGAAGAGAGAGCGTCAGACTATCCTATCGGCTGTCTTCCTCCTGGCCTGGTTCCATTCTAGTCCTCGGTCCTTCAAAGATTGTCTAATTTTGTCCTCCCGGCGGACTCTGGGTCGTCCTGGGGGTCTGGATCCTTGGCTCTTTGTTTCCAATGCTTGTCGTGGTAGCCGATCTTCTCCCATTCTGCAGATATGGCCAAACCATCTTAGTTGGGACTGTTCTACTTGGCTCTGCAGGGGGTGGGATTTAAGACCGTGACGTATCATCTGGTTGCGTACCATGTCTCTTCTTGTTACTTCAACCACCTTCCTCAGATACCTCATTTCTGAGGTTTGGATCTGGCTTTTGTGGGTTGTAGTCATTGCCCATGACTCGCATCCATATGTCAAGACTGGGACATAGGTGGAGCGGTATGAAGCCATCTTTAGTTAAATAGCTAAGTAAGTAAATTAGTAAACTATTTAAGCTATTATGGATACAGTTAAACAAATTTTGAAGTAATTATATTACATTGTACGAGATGTTCTCACTTTTTTGGGGCCACCCTGTATATATATATATATATATATATATATATATATATATATATATATATATATATATATATATATATATATATATATATATATATATATATATATATATATATATATGAACAAATAAAACGGTCTTGAATCAGTTTTACAAATTAACGGCACACAGGAAACACGGGACGTTTCGGATGAGGTTTTCACAATCAGATGAAGGAACTGGCTGTAATGTCTCCAGTTCTTCACAAAACATAGTGTCATTTATGTCATTGATTTTTAGTTGACTGCTACCGCTTAGTGATGTTTGCTTTAAAATTTCCGTCTTGGTACTTAGATTTTTAATGGTGTTTAACTTCATTGCTCATTATTTTCATCTGTTGGAAGCGGTAACGACTTTCATAAGCTAGTAAACTATGGCGGCTATGGGGAGGGAGGAGGAATGTTCTCATCCATGCAATTCAAAAAATTTGGAGTGGCAACACTGGTCATAGCTTCCTATTACGGCTGCTGTCTATAAACAGCCTGCTGTTAAAATTGTGAATACTGTTGTTAGTATAGTGTCTGTTAAATTTTGATTCAGTCAGAAATGGACTTGCCGTTCCCACAGTCAAACGGTAGGGTGTAATTTTAACTATTTCATGTGTCCCTGACTTATAGCTGAACTTCTTTTATTTATCACAGTTTGTGATTTGTGGTGAAATGGCAGGGAAAGTGAAGGCTATTACTTTTAAGTGAAGGCCTAGTGGTGTTCTTATGTAACATATTACTTAAGTGAAGGTCTAGCGATGTTCTTATGTAACATATTACTTCAGTGAAGGCCTAGCGATGTTCTTATGTAACATATTACTTCAGTGAAGGCCTAGCGGTGTTCTTATGTAACATATTACTTAAAGTGAAGGCCTAGCGGTGTTCTTACGTAACATATTACTTATGATAAAGGAAAATTAGTTAAATATCAAACTAAACACATCAAGCTTTTACACCCGCTCCGCCATGTTTGTGTTTGATTGCGCTTTGTTTATTATTTTTGGTTTGTTATTATTTGCTGTTGTTATGTCCACTGGCGGATGTAGGAATTGTCCAAGGAATTGTCCATCAGAATGGTAAGGCCCCCCCGCGCTCCTTATTTACACACATTTTTAGACAGTTAACGGAAAATTTTTCATTATTAAATTAAATTTGTAAAGAAAATTGACAAAATATCGAATTTTGAAAAAAAATGTGACAACTTGATAGTTTTATTATACAGAAGGCTAAACGCAAAAATATTCATTTTTATAAAAACAAAAAATAACGGCTATTTATAACATAATTCCATAAAAGTAAGGTACAACTACAAAGAGACACAATTTGATAAAAATTCATACATATTTTATATTATAGCATAACATTCTTTGATTTTGGATTGATCTACTGATACAGAAATTATCAGCTTCTTGTCACAAAGTCCTCTGTTCTTGCTGCAGAGTGAAGTCCCTTTGTATCGCCTGCCTGGTGCCATGTTTTGTCTCACTGTTGTATGGTGGTTGCCTTTATTGTCTTTCATTGTCCTGCCACATAAAATTACTTGCAAACAACGTTCGTAACCTTTAGGGTACTTATGATTGTCCAGTACTACACATGTTTTAAATCTTCCTCATCTGACCTAATGATTACTTACATTTCAGTCCCAAATGGGGGGATACTGGAGCTTTTAATATGAAATAAAGGTTTCAAAGTCTCAAGGGAGGGGCGATCGCCCCATCGCCACCCCCTTGGATCCGCCGATGGTTATGTCAACTAATAAACATACACACACAAGTTGGTAATTTTGATTTGGACTACTAGCAATAATTGGATAGAAGATATGATGCCACTTTCGCATTTTGACGATTGAACATATTATTTGGACATGAAGACACCATATATTCTAATTAAAACCCTTCAGAGGTTGAACGGGACTTTTTTCTTCATTAATTTAAAAAATATCAAATAATGTCAGCCCTACATTGTTCATGATTATCACTATGATAATTTACCCCCCTCCAGCCTATCCCATATCTTTCAACATCAATTTTTAAAAAATAATTGTTTTTACAACATAAGTATGAAAAATGTACTATTTGAGGTCAAAGGACAACACACTCACACACAGGTTGGAAAGTTTCATTAATGGTAAAGGTAAAAAGGTAAAGGATCCCGTTACACGCCCATTCAGGCATATTGAGAATATAGTGTTGGGCAAATATTTTCTTGACCATCAGCACACGAGGGGTGATGTGGCCAGCATTACGCCAGCCGCCATAACCTTCCCAGAGCTGCTCTGGTACCCAATTCACGAGGCTGCGTCGACCCTAGAGCCATTTGTGTCTAAAAAATCCCACCTAAACTGGGTATCGAACCGTGGACCACCGAGCTAGGAAGCCAGTGCACTAACCACTACACTACCGTGGCTCCCAAATGCTCAACAGGCCTGCAGTAATTTGCCAGGAGGTGAACTGTCACAAGCAAATAATGTCAGTTGAATGGTTGAAATGAAGAATAGTGTGAAGTGTTCTTCGATACCACCCACATAAGTTGCCCAAGTCGTTAGGGTTAGGATCAAGGTTAGGGTTTAGAGTAAGGTTTAAGATTCCTAAACCTAACCCATAACCCCTTAAAACTGCGTCTCACAATATCTGTTTTAAGACCGTACTAAACACATGTTACACTGTTCTTCATTTTAACCAAGTTGAACCTGCTGTTTGAAATTATAGACACTATATATCCTAATTATAACCCATTAGAGGTTGAAACAAGATATTTTTACAATAATAAAAAAATAAAAACCATGGTATAATCACAGATTAGTAGACACACCACCATGTTGCTCAAGTGGCTATTGATTCGCTGGCCATGTGGGTTGAACTGCTTAAAGAATAGTCTCTAGAGCTAACTATACCCAAACCCTGATTTGAGCTTTTACAGAAATAATTATGTGCAACGACATATTTTTCACTCGTGCTCAAATTCCACAACCAGCTGTCCTGATAGAAACCAATAGCCTGTCCTTGCTGAGGCTATCATCACAGATATAAGCCCTTGACGTATCGTCTGATTGTGGACGATCTCTCTTCTTGTTACTTCAACCACCTTTCTCAGATACCTTATTTCTAAGGGTTGGAGAAATATTTGTTCCATCTGTCCATTACTTCCTTTGGGGTAGTAAGCAATTTGCCTTTCTTGTCCTTTATAAATTTAAGAGGGCACTGTTTTTCCTTTCTCATGTTCTTTAGGATCTTGTAGAACAATTTCTGGTTTTCTTGAGCATCTTTTTCTAGCTCTGCTGTCCACACCCATCTTCAAATCAACAGATTCTTCTGTCTACATACATCTTTGTTTCAACAGATTCTTCTGTCTACACCCATGTTTATATCAACTTCTGTCCACACCCATGTTTATATCAACTTCTGCCCACACCCATGTTTATATCAACTTCTGTCCACACCCATGTTTATATCAACTTCTGTCCACACCCTTCTTTATATCAACTTCTGTCCACACCCATGTTTATATCAACTTCTGTCCACACCCATATTTATATCAACTTCTGTCTACACCCATCATTATATCATCTTCTGTCTTCACCCATCTTTATATCAACTTCTGTCCACACCCATGTTTATATCAACTTCTGTCCACATCCATGTTTATATCAACTTCTGTCTTCACCCATCTTTATATCAACTTCTGTCCACACCCATGTTTATATCAACTTCTGTCCACACCCATGTTTATATCAACTTCTGTCCACACCCATGTTTATATCAACTTCTGTCCACACCCATGTTTATATCAACTTCTGTCCACACCCATCTTTATATCAACTTCTGTCCACACCCATGTTTATATCAACTTCTGTCCACATCCATGTTTATATCAACTTCTGTCTACACCCATATTTATATCAACTTCTATCTTCACCCATGTTTATATCAACTTCTGTCCACATCCATGTTTATATCAACTTCGGTCCACACCCATGTTTATATCAACTTCTGTCCACACCCATCTTTATATCAACTTCTGTCCACACCCATGTTTATATCAACTTCTGTCCACATCCATGTTTATATCAACTTCTGTCTACACCCATGTTTATATCAACTTCTATCTTCACCCATGTTTATATCAACTTCTGTCCACATCCATGTTTATATCAACTTCTGTCCACACCCATGTTTATATCAACTTCTGTCTACACCCATCATTATATCAACTTCTGTCCACACCCATCTTTATATCAACTTCTGTCCACACCCATCTTTATATCAACGTCTGTCCACACCCATGTTTATATCAACTTCTGTCCACACCCATCTTTATATCAACTTCTGTCCACACCCATGTTTATATCAACTTCTGTCTTCACCCATCTTTATATCAACTTCTGTCCACACCCATGTTTATATCAACTTCTGTCCACACCCATCTTTATATCAGCTTCTGTCCACACCCATGTTTATATCAACTTCTGTCTTCACCCATCTTTACATCAACAAATTCTTCTATCCACACCCATTGTGACATTACGTCATTTGCTTTTTCATAATTTCCTCTCATTGCCTTTATTATCTATTATTTCGACATTTAACGCACATAAATTCATGCCTATCCTCTACTCAGAATTGTTATCCGTTTTTTGTACTACCATTGTTCACATATCACGCTTTGTTGCATGACAGGGCCAGACAATCGCCCATCCCTGAGAGATTAATTGAATCACCAAACATGATAATACCACATTGACTCCAGGTAAATGCGAGCATAAAGTGTTTGGTCAAGATTGCATAAGCACTTCCAATCCAACAGTAGACTTGCAATACGGGTTTTATTGTATAGACCACGAATTGTCTAGACAAGCAGTTGGATTGCGACAAGTCAGGTGATACAAGAGATCGGCAGAGTCTGATAAACTAAGTAATCAGACTTCCGAATTACTTGGGTTAAGTGATTATAGATAAATGCAGTCGTGGAAGACATTCTGAAGAGTGAGCAGGAAGCGTGATATAAGTAAACTTTGACAACAATTTACGGATATCACAACTGTAAATGGAAGATGACTGTTTTAATTCTCAAACATATGAGTCACACAGGAAATCCTATAAGCACTACCCTATCATAACATGTACTTTGAATATATTGACTGGTATTTGAGGCGTGAATAAACAATCGCTATAATTGGGAGTTTGTTGAAAATGCCAAGTGGAAGTGTGGGCCGGGAACTTACGATATAACGTAGAAAAAGTTTGACATATGGCACTGCATTCCAGAAATCGTCAAAGTAGACAGACTAGACAAAGCCAGGAAAGAATAGAGTCAGGATTCTGAATTTATAGGACAGGACGAAATGTATTAAGAGCATCTTTGTACATCAGTAGAAAACTCGCCAATATTAATATGGAACCCAGAATTCTACAGGACCACTCACAAGTCACAGAGGGATTCTAAAATAGAAATAATACCTCAGACGTGTGATCGAGGCATCTGTGTTAGTTGCCAAGACTATTCTACTGAGCTGGAGTCTAGGATATCCCAGTATTGGGTTTGGGGCACCAGTTTGAGGTGACTGGACTATTTGTGGTACGACCTGGAGAGACTATTTGCTGTACTACTAGACTGTGGTTTGAAGCTTGAGATTGACACTTGAAGATTCTTGCCTTGACCAGGAGAGGTTACTTCCTGAACTGATTTGGAAATGTGCCACTCACCACAGAGACAAATCTACAGAAAAGCAGCATCGGCACTTCAACATTTTGGCAAGTCCCAATTTTAACAGGCCAAACATGACCAAACTTTATTTGCCTATATTCAGCAAGCCTAAATAATTTATGTGAAGAAACCTATTATTTTAAAATCACCAACGAACATTTATTTACAAATGTTAAAGTAATTGATCATTAAATTTGTATATGTTGATTTTGACAAATTCATAGTTGAATTAATTATTATAGAGTGAAAGGCACACGTATGACTCAGAACCTCTAGTGCATATTCAAATGTATATCGAGCTAATAAGAGGAATTTTGCTGAATTAAATCAGTTGGGGGCTTGAACAAGCTAAATCATACAATATGCATCTTCACAAAAGGCGGCGGGTCAGATAAAAAATTAACGTGCTCAGACTCATTCAGGTTTGTTCTTGACTTCTGAAATATCTTGTGAATTCTCCCTTGAGGTAGAAGCATCATTATCCTTCTATCTACAACTCTGCCAAGAGTAATCTTGTGCGAAGGTAGACACCTTTGAAGACCCACATTAGATACTCTAGGTTTTGGCCACTGTTGGACCACTACCGCTGAGCAAGGGGAGGCAACCCATGACACCTATCTTTATATCAACATACGGGACCCCAAGATGCAGCAATAGTGAATGCAGTCAGCGACCCATAGCTGTACTGCTTGCATCAGGACCAGCGAACCAGAGCTGGTCAAGACCGCACTCCACCTCCACGTGGTGGTCCTGGAAACAGTCTGCAGCAGTGCAGTCTGGCTGAGCGAGTGTGGATCGCAATGGGAAGGCAAACCCGGCCCCTAAAAAATGCCGTGCTGAAGTCGGATGTGTCGACCGAAAGGTGCAGATATCACAGCTTAGGCGTAAACAGACACAATGCAACCACCGTCCTTTTCAGGGCGAACGAGGAAGAAGGAAGGAAGAAGAAATATCAACATACTCTCTTGTCTCTGCTGTAGACACACATCTTCATATGTCACTCCATCATGTTCTAAATTTAAGCATTTCTGACATTTACTTAGTTAAGAGCAAATACGATTGTCCCTGGGTAGTGTCTAGGGTTATTTAATTCGTTTGTAATGGTATGCTGACTCGCTGAATAAATGCTTTTATTATAACGCCAAAACATGTTATTGTGGTTAGTTGAGCTTGTTGAATACAACCGGCTTACTTCGTTTCTGAAGAATCGTTTCATTTTCAACATGTGTATTCGTGTCCACAAACTGTAAAACTGACAACTGTCACAATATTAAAATTACAAACTTGAACTTTTCATTTATTCTTTGAAGACTCTATATTTAAACGACTTTCTATTGTTATTCATACAAGAAAGTTTATGAATCACAATTTTGCTCAACAGATATCTGTTGGAAAAATCGAATTCTTCAACATACAGTATCCATATAATTTCTGCTTTTATATTTTCATTCTGAAATCTATAATACCATAGTCCTGTGCTTTCTTGCACACTTATTTTCTTGTACACTGAAATACATTCTCTTATGATCCTTCTCCACACATTGTACTATTTCACCAATGTTTATATCTATATAAGTAGGTTATACTAACCTTGAAATATCTTGGATATCTTTCAATATATTCCTGGCCATCTTGGCTATTCAGTACTGCAGATTAAATATATCCTGACGAAATGGCTTCACCACATTGACATATAAATATACACTTGATTTTCGAGTCAAATCCAGACTCCTGAAACACAATGAAAAGTAGCTTTTGCTAACATATAATAATAAGTGGACCCAGCCACACATGCAGACACGTCTATATGCTACAAAGCGTAGACACAAACTCTTTTCATCATTCTTCGATACGTTGCTTTGTCATAGCTAACGACTCTAGTTGCGTTTTGGTGAGGCTCAGCATGGTGCGTAGCAATCACGCCAAATATAACTTTATCAAGATTGCTTTGCCCCATAATGTGCTCTCAACAATCATCATCATCATCATTTTCCCTTTTATTTTATATGGAGCATGGAGCTATCACTATAGCTGGCCCCCTGTGCAGGAGGCCTGCACAAAACAATTTTATGCTCTTGCAGTGTTGATTTCTGTAACAAATTGTTTTAATGATGGGTTTGCCAGCCCCATGCCTGGGGGGTAGGACAGTAGCCCTATTCTTTATTTGTCTTATAAGAGCCCTAGAACAGTCCCAACTGAGATGGTTTGGCCATGTCTGCAGAATGGGAGAAGATCGGCTACTATGACAAGCGTGGGAAACTAAGAGCCAGGGATCCAGACCTCCAGGACGACCCAAAGTCCGCTGGGAGGACAACATTAGACAGTCTTTGAAGGACCGAAGACTAGAGTGGAACCAAGCCAGGAGGAAGACAACCGATAGAAAAGTATGGCGCTCTCTCTTACAAACCTCTACACCTCACGGTAGAAGAGGAACGAATAAGTAAGTAAGTAAGAGCCCTAGAAACTACATGGGGCATTTACTTCAACAGATAGGCAGAATTTAGTGTTTTATCATATTCTAAAAACATGTTGGACAAACTCACACATTTTCAGTTGTAGCAGTTTAATGTTGTATGAGACTAATTTGTCACTGATGTTCTAATTCCATAACTAGTTGCCCTGGTAGAAACCAACAGCCGTCCCCTTGGTGTCCAGCTTGTCAGCTCTCAGAAAACAAACAAGATATCGGATGCTGCAGATCTTGTGGAGCTAGCTCGGGCTATTCAAAAGGTTTCATGTCTTTTTGTATTCTGTACGGAGAAATGAAAGTGCTCATTTGAAGATTTTTGAGCTTCTCTCTTATTTTATATAGGGTGATTGAAAAGTCATTCCATATTTAAAATACTTGTAGCAGTAGTTGTAGTAGTAGCCCAAGCTCTCTGCTGATCACACCAAGTGGCGATGATCTCTATGATGCCACCTCAGATTGGGCGAAAAGAAGCTGTCACTGCAAGCAGTGATATGTAAAGTGATAGGTATTCCAATGATAAGAAGCTAGTCTTTCCAGATAATAGAATTGTGTCACTGTGTCGTACATTTTTTAGATAGGTTAGAGATATATTTGGTCCCGTCTGAGTAGAGCAGAAGGTGGGGGTATATGAGAAAGAAAGGTGTTAGAATAGATTCCACGAGTGAATAGATTAAGGTGAAGATCTGTCTCTGGAATGAGTGGTTTCTCTAGTACAGCCTATCTATATGACTATCTTTAGAATAAGATGATCTGTCCAACCTCCCTATAAGTATAATTATAAGTTTACTACTCACCCACACACAATTATGTGACAACAAGACACACAAACGTGAAAACTATGGTAAATGGATATGGGTCTGACCAACACACTAAATTAAGTTTTGTTTAGTTTATTATCACTTAAACTTTACAACATCAAACATATAGAAATCAATATAATCATGTTTACTGACATAGGAAAATAACCCAATAAGTGTCCTCCCCCCTGTTGAGAAAAGATCCCAAAAGAAGTTAATAACCCAAAAGGTCAAAGATTATCACTAGGGTATAGAATAGACAGTAAAGGAAAGAACAAAGTTCCTACTTATGCTATCCAGTAAAATATAACAGTATTTACAAAGAAATTAATGGATGGTACAGTTTCCGTAACTGGAAAATATTCACTCTCACTCTGTCATTCGTGGCCACATCAATCACACCTTACCTAAACTTGGTGTAACAATCTCTTGAACGTAAACATTCATGCACATGTATCATGATCCAGTAGTTCTATCCTCCAGATTGAGCCCCAGTCCCTCCACTGATAATTAATTTTTATAAGGGGGACGCTTAATTTGGTGGTTGATTCTTGGATATGCAATGTCACACAAAAAAAGACCCGCGATCTTTTGTTCACAGTAGACAATAGTCAGTACTTCCAATAGCTAAAGAAAACTCTGGTTGCTAAAAACTGTTAATTAAGATGATGATGATGAATCCTATTGGCTTGCTCTGGGGTGAGTGCCGATTATGAAACAGCGTTTCTCCTGGATAAAATCCACTTGGGAAAACGACTGTCAGAAGTCGGGAAAAATGTTATGTATATTGCCACAGCGGGCTGATAAAATTGAATGAAAACAATCTGGGTATTTTGTAAGTCCCGTTAACTCAAATTTACAGTTAAAATGTTAGTTTGTCGCCTTGGCAATTCCCGTTCACACCTGTACTGAGGACGAATGCCAAGGAAACGACAACCGTTACTCCATCAGTAAATGAGAAAAGGACCACAATAAAAAAAAAACGCTGGCCGCTGGTTTTGATCAAGCACAGAAAACAGAATAGTCTCCACGAAGGCTATTAACACACTATTTCACATAGGTTCTAGCGTACGTGTTTAGATTATCCAAAATTTCCTGAGAGACTTGATA
The DNA here is from genome assembly GCA_024509875.1 of Oreohelix idahoensis. Classification (NCBI taxonomy): domain Eukaryota; kingdom Metazoa; phylum Mollusca; class Gastropoda; order Stylommatophora; family Oreohelicidae; genus Oreohelix; species Oreohelix idahoensis. The sequence continues at coordinate 86,982 of JAMPIV010021638.1, forward strand.
ACTGACTTGGAGAGAACGTAGTATATATACAGATTTAGGGTAATTATTTCTAAAGGATGTGACAATTCACACCTTTGGCATAGCAGGGGAAATCAATGAGCTTTTTTTCAGAGATAAAGGATTTTCCTGTTCGCTCTACTCGCAATGCCGAACGACGTCAAAAGACATGGGCCGTGCGAACGGGCCCCCTTTAGATTTCTGTTTGCTACCGAGGTCTGATCTTTTTTCCCCGATGTGCTTTCTGTCACTATCCGATGATTGACAGATCAGCTCACGTGAGAACTCAGGTAAACAAACCAGGTTCACTCCCCTTGTTGACTGCCGGGTGCAAAAGTTTGTAAACACTCATTAGCGCATGTAAGACAGGAAAAATGGGCGTGGCTTCAAAAGTGAGTCAACAGACAGCGAATTGCGTGGTTTTGCCTTCGCAAAACATAAACACTAACTGAGGAAGCAAAGGTGGTCGGATTTCTGTGGCTATATTTACATTATACGTCACACACTGCAATGGCAAGAAAGAGACATTCTAGGGAGTACAGCCAACTGAACAGTTTTTTTCTTTATGGAATTAGCTAATTTAGTTTCTTTCTTAAAATTAAGAAATAAATTTTACTTGCATGTTATGCTACACAGTTGCAATTGAACATTCCAGAGGCAGAAAATAATCTAGATATAAATACAAATATTCCACGTAGGGAAGAAATCATCACAGCTATCAAAGGGTTGAAGAACGGAAAAGCTCCAGGTCATGACAACCTAAATGCAGAGCTATTTAAAACAGATCCTGTATTAGCTTCAGAGCTATTAGTACCAGTATTTGCACAAATCTTGCAAACGGAGACAACACCAGTGGAATGGAACAAAGGAATAATTGTTATATTGCCAAAGAAAGGTAACTTTACTGACTGTAACAACTGGAGAGGAATTACTCTCCTGTCAGTTCCCAGCAAAATATTGGGCAGAATAATTATTCAAAGAATTTTAAGAGCACTAGACCATAAAATGAGGAAGGAATAAGCAGGATTCAGAAGAACCAGACAATGTGCAGATCATATATTCACCTTCAGGAACATAATAGAACAGTGTTCAGAATAGCAGAGGCAGCTGTATATAAATTTTCTTGACTATGAAAAGGCATTTAACAGCATACACAGGGATGGCCTATCCAAAATGCTGAGGGTTTATGGAATATCTGTGCATGGTCTCCATCATTAAAAGCTTATATGCTAATTTCACATGCAGTGTTGGGCAGAGCAACCTAACTTTTGAAGTGAAAACAGGAGTGCGGCAGGGATGCCCCTCTATTTTTATCAACCACTCTGTCATAGACTGGGTGATGCACCAGACAACGGCGGATGCTCCTAGAAGAATAAGATGGACTGCATTCTCTACAATGGGGGATCTAGAATATGCAGATGTCATTGCACTATTTGTACACTCACATCATCACATCCAAGAAAAAACAGACAGACTGAATAAACATAGCCAACAGGTTGGACTAAACATTAATCTCAAGAAGACAGAAGTCATAACACGAATTGTAAGAAATCCTGCAATCGTAAAAATAAGGGACCAAAAGCTGGATAATACAAATACATTTACATACTTAGGAATCATAGCAACACCAGATGGCGGAGCAAGCAAAGACATCTAGCTAAATGAATAAAGCCAGAATCGCCTTCACCAACCTAAACAACATCTGGAAATCCTTTCAGTACAGTAAAAACACTAAATTAAAAATATATGAGGGCTGCTTAGTTTCTGTATTTCTGTATGGTGTAGAATGCTGGAGAGTAACAGAAGAGGAAATGTCCTAATTGCCCTGTTTCCACACAACCTGCCGAAGGAAAATTCTTTAAATTTTCTGATCGAACACCATCACCGACCAAGAATTGCTGACTCAGAACCACCAAAAAGTCATGCGCACCATCATAGCGGGTAGACACTGGACTTTGGTTGGCCACATCCTCAGAAGAGACCCTGACACCATCACCAGAACTGCTATGCTATGGGGACTCTAGAAGGAAAGGGAAAGCGAGGCTGGCCAAAAGCCACCTGGCAAAGAACTGTGGAGGCAGAGATGCTAAGCATGAACCAGAGCTGGGGCACCACATGAAGGATGGCTGTCGACCGAACAAAGTGGAGACAGTTTGTTACTGCCCTACAAGATGCCACCAGGCATGTTGGCCACTGATTGCTGTGCCAGTTAGTGGCCAAGGATCAAAGAATGCTACATATTAGGATTGTTAACCTGTTTTTGTGGTCTTTAAAAGACTTGTTGAAAGTTGTCCAGCAGAATAAGAAATGAGAAGACACTTCTGTTGGCTTGGACACACAGTGAGGAAACTTGCTGATGGCATTACGAGATAATTGTTATTCTAGAATCACCAGGGTAAGGAGAAGTAGAGAGAGGCAAACAAGCATATGGAGAAGGTAGCCAGGGAGATATAAAAGGAATAGAGAATACCTGGAAAGAACTTGTACAGATGGCACAGGGCAGGAAATCCTGGCTAGAATTTGTTGAAAGTCTGTATAGAAACTTAAAGCCAAAAGAATGTGAACAAATATGAGTAAATGATCCAAAGAAAGCAATTTTGATAATTCATCTCAGTCAGCCAAGACAGAAAAAGGTCCTCTACTAAGGGGGTTCACGGTGCAGCTCAGAGAAAACCTAAAGGAGTTTGGGCAGCTGACTCACCCTTTTCTTCTAGGAATCAGACGTAAACAGGAAAGGAATAAGTAAAAAAACAACAACCAAAAAAGCTACAGACTTTCATAAATGAGTGCTTCTGTAGAACAGAAGGAATTGCAGTGGTATGACAAGATCACTAATGATAAACTGATGACAAGATCACTAATGATGAACTGATGACAAGATCACTAATGATGAACTGATGACAAGAACTAGACAAGTGCCAACAGAATAAGAGATAAGAAAAAGACACTGGAGATGGATAAGATACACATTGAGGAAACCTGTTGATAGCATTACCAGACAGTCCTTGTTCTGGAAACCCCAAGGTAAGAGAGGTAGAGGAAGACCAAAGAACACATGGAGAAGAGAACTGGAGACAGACATGAAGGGCATGAAGAAAATATGGAAAGACCTTGAACTGATGGCATAGGACAAGAAGACATGGCATACGTTTGTTGAAGGCCTATGCTCTTTTGCACTGGCTTCCTAGCTCGGTGGTCCATGGTTCGATCCCCAGTTGAGGTGGGATTTTTTAGACGGCAAATGGCTCCGGGGTCAACCCAGCCTCATGAATTGGGTACAAGAGCAACTCTGGGAAGGTTAAGGCGGCCGGGGTGATGCTGACGTCATCACACCTAGTGTGCCGGTGGTCAAAAAATATGTGCCTTAACACCATATTCCCAAAATGCCTCAATGGGTGTGTAACGGGATCCTATGCTGTTTGGGGAGCTAAAGGGTGATAACAGAAGAAGGTCCTCAGTTAAGGAGGTTCATGACATAGCTCAGAGAAAACCCAGCTGCAGTTTGGGTTGCTGAGTCATAATTATTTTCTTTTAGGAATTGAACATAAAAGTGGATTGGATTTAAAAAGATGTGGAAAGACCGTGACCGGATTTCATAGGCCTGAGGGCTTGGCTTGTATTTGTTGGTGGGGGTTAGACAAGAAAAAAAAAGAAGGGTAATACTTCTTATTAGGACAAAAGAAAGAAACTAACCCAAGTTATGGCCACAAGGCCTTCATCAGGGACAATTGAACAAAAACAGTACAGAAAGAAAGCAAGAACTAAGTAAAAAAATTGTTATTGCTTTTGTTGATCAGAACTGGCCTCACAGCACTCCAGGCAGGCCCATAGGTGCTTGGTCTCCCTCAGCAAATGTCAAAGGGTATGAATACTAATTGTTCCTGTTGTGCGCTGGTTGTACATACAACACATACATTCTCTCATACATCCATCCCTGCTAGTCTTACGTTTGATGCCAAAAAATATACATAAATAATATAACCGGTGCTTCTGCATTTCTGGACCGAAAACGGCAGCTACTGTGAGAAAAAAAATTTTTTTTCCCCAAAAGCCCCGCCGTTTAAACCCATCTTACTGTAGCCGTCCTCATTTTCTTGTATTTGTCTAAGGCCTGTGCTCCGTTGGGAGTTGAAAGATAATGATTGGTAATGATTGCATTTCTTGAGGCACTCAAATTGTCATGTGAAATAATTAAGCATAAGAAGCTTGTCTTGTATTTCCTTGTTCTATACAGGCTGATGAGTGCACAAAGGCAAATGTAGGAAGCAAACTGACAGTTATAGCAGAACAAATAGAGTTCCTCCAGAACCAAGCAAGAAAGGTGAGAAATTTTCATGGTACAGGTTTCCTTTTAATCCAAAAACCAAAATGTTCTGAAAATCTAAAGTTTCTTTTGGCAACTTTTTGATCACAGTTTGGGTGATTTCTTATGATTTTAGGCAACTTTTTGATCACAGTTTGGGTGATTTCTGACAATTTTGGGCAACTTTTTGATCACAGTTTGGGTGATTTCTGATGGTTTTGGGCAACTATTTTATCACATTTTGGGTGATTTCTGATCACAGTTTGGGTGATTTCTGACGATTTTGGGCAACTTTTGGCTATTTTTCAAACACATTTTGGCTGATTTGAGCTACTTTTTGAATACGAGTTGGGTATCATCTGAAAACAAAAAGAGTCCAGTTTCTGAAATAAAGATGACCCTGAGGATTATGACAAAAAGAAGCAGACGTGTACATATTTCTGTTCTGTGGTAGATAAAAACTTTCTGTAGATTGATCTCATGTGAGCTTGCTTGAAAATCCTTGTAACTTGAAGTTATTACTGGGCCTCCAGAACTAAGGAAGGAAGGTGAGAAAATTTCATGGTACATATTTCTGTTCTGTGGTAGATAAAAACTTTCTGTAGATTGTTCTTATGTGAGCTTGCTTGAAAATCCTTGTAACTTGAAGTTATTACTGGGCCTCCACAACTAAGGAAGGAAGGTGAGAAATTTTCATGGTACATATTTCTGTTCTGTGGTAGATAAAAACTTTCTGTAGATTGTTCTCATGTGAGCTTGCTTGAAAATCCTTGTAACTTGAAGTTATTACTGAGCATCCACAACTAAGGAAGGAAGGTGAGAAAATTTCATGGTACATATTTCTGTTCTGTGGTAGATAAAAACTTTCTGTAGATTTTTCTCATGTGAACTTGCTTGAAAATCCTTGTAACTTGAAGTTATTACTGAGCCTCCAGAACTAAGGAAGGAAGGTGAGAAAATTTCATGGTACATATTTCTGTTCTGTGGTAGATAAAAACTTTCTGTAGATTGTTCTCATGTGAGCTTGCTTGAAAATCCTTGTAACTTGAAGTTATTACTGGGCCTCCACAACTAAGGAAGGAAGGTGAGAAAATTTCATGGTACATATTTCTGTTCTGTGGTAGATAAAAACTTTCTGTAGATTGTTCTCATGTGAACTTGCTTGAAAATCCTTGTAACTTGAAGTTATTACTAAGCCTCCAGAACTAAGGAAGGAAGGTGAGAAAATTTCATGGTACATATTTCTGTTCTGTGGTAGATAAAAACTTTCTGTAGATTGTTCTCATGTGAGCTTGCTTGAAAATCCTTGTAACTTGAAATTATTACTGGGCCTCCACAACTAAGGAAGGAAGATGAGAAAATTTCATGGTACATATTTCTGTTCTGTGGTAGATAAAAACTTTCTGTAGATTGTTCTCATGTGAGCTTGCTTGAAAACCTTGTAACTTGAAGTCATTACTGGGCCTCCAGAACTAAGGAAGGAAGGTGAGAAAATTTCATGGTACATATTTCTGTTCTGTGGTAGATAAAAACTTTCTGTAGATTGTTCTCATGTGAGCTTGCTTGAAAATCCTTGTAACTTGAAGTTATTACTGGGCCTCCACAACTAAGGAACGAAAGTGAGAAAATTTCATGGTACATATTTCTTTTCTGTGACGGATGCAGTCTTTTGTAGATTGTTCTCATAAGAACTGGTTTGAAAATCCTTGTAACTTGAAGTTATTACTGGGCCTCCACAACTAAGGAAGGAAGGTGAGAAGATTTCATGGTACATATTTCTGTTCTGTGGTAGATAAAAACTTTCTGTAGATTGTTCTCTTGTGAACTTGCTTGAAAATCCTTGTAACTTGAAGTTATTACTGGGCCTCCAGAACTAAGGAAGGAAGGTGAGAAAATTTCATGGTACATATTTCTGTTCTGTGGTAGATAAAAACTTTCTGTAGATTGTTCTCATGTGAACTTGCTTGAAAATCCTTGTAACTTGAAGTTATTACTGGGCCTCCAGAACTAAGGAAGGAAGGTGAGAAAATTTCATGGTACATATTTCTGTTCTGTGGTAGATAAAAACTTTCTGTAGATTGTTCTCATGTGAACTTGCTTGAAAATCCTTGTAACTTGAACTTATTACCGGGCCTCCACAACTAAGGAAGGAAGGTGAGAAAATTTCATGGTAGTTATTTCTTTTCTGTGGTAGATAAAAACTTTTTGTAGATTGTTCTCATGTGAGCTTGCTTGAAAATCCTTGTAACTTGAAGTTATTACTGGGCCTCCAGAACTAAGGAAGGAAGGTGAGAAAATTTCATGGTACATATTTCTGTTCTGTGGTAGATAAAAACTTTCTGTAGATTGTTCTCATGTGAACTTGCTTGAAAACCTTGTAACTTGAAGTCATTACTGGGCCTCCAGAACTAAGGAAGGAAGGTGAGAAAATTTCATGGTACATATTTCTGTTCTGTGGTAGATAAAAACTTTCTGTAGATTGTTCTCATGTGAGCTTGCTTGAAAATCCTTGTAACTTGAAGTTATTACTGGGCCTCCACAACTAAGGAACGAAAGTGAGAAAATTTCATGGTACATATTTCTTTTATGTGACGGATGCAGTCTTTTGTAGATTGTTCTCATAAGAACTGGTTTGAAAATCCTTGTAACTTGAAGTTATTACTGGGCCTCCACAACTAAGGAAGGAAGGTGAGAAAATTTCATGGTACATATTTCTGTTCTGTGGTAGATAAAAACTTTCTGTAGATTGTTCTCATGTGAGCTTGCTTGAAAATCCTTGTAACTTGAAGTTATTACTGGGCCTCCACAACTAAGGAAGGAAGGTGAGAAACTTTCATGGTACATATTTATGTTCTGTGGTAGATAAAAACTTTCTGTAGATTGTTCTCATGTGAACTTGCTTGAAAATCCTTGTAACTTGAAGTTATTACTGGGCCTCCAGAACTAAGGAAGGAAGGTGAGAAAATTTCATGGTACATATTTCTGTTCTGTGGTAGATAAAAACTTTCTGTAGATTGTTCTCATGTGAGCTTGCTTGAAAATCCTTGTAACTTGAAGTTATTACTGGGCCTCCACAACTAAGGAAGGAAGGTGAGAAAATTTCATGGTACATATTTCTTTTCTGTGGTAGATAAAAACTTTCTGTAGATTGTTCTCATGTGAACTTGCTTGAAAATCCTTGTAACTTGAAGTTATTACTGGGCCTCCAGAACTAAGGAAGGAAGGGGAGAAAATTTCATGGTACATATTTCTGTTCTGTGGTAGATACAAACTTTCTGTAGATTGTTCTCATGTGAACTTGCTTGAAAATCCTTGTAACTTGAAGTTATTACTGGGCCTCCAGAACTAAGGAAGGAAGGTGAGAAAATTTCATGGTACATATTTCTGTTCTGTGGTAGATAAAAACTTTCTGTAGATTGTTCTCATGTGAGCTTGCTTGAAAATCCTTGTAACTTGAAGTTATTACTGGGCCTCCACAACTAAGGAAGGAAGGTGAGAAACTTTCATGGTACATATTTATGTTCTGTGGTAGATAAAAACTTTCTGTAGATTGTTCTCATGTGAACTTGCTTGAAAATCCTTGTAACTTGAAGTTATTACTGGGCCTCCAGAACTAAGGAAGGAAGGTGAGAAAATTTCATGGTACATATTTCTGTTCTGTGGTAGATAAAAACTTTCTGTAGATTGTTCTCATGTGAGCTTGCTTGAAAATCCTTGTAACTTGAAGTTATTACTGGGCCTCCACAACTAAGGAAGGAAGGTGAGAAAATTTCATGGTACATATTTCTTTTCTGTGGTAGATAAAAACTTTCTGTAGATTGTTCTCATGTGAACTTGCTTGAAAATCCTTGTAACTTGAAGTTATTACTGGGCCTCCAGAACTAAGGAAGGAAGGGGAGAAAATTTCATGGTACATATTTCTGTTCTGTGGTAGATACAAACTTTCTGTAGATTGTTCTCATGTGAACTTGCTTGAAAATCCTTGTAACTTGAAGTTATTACTGGGCCTCCAGAACTAAGGAAGGAAGGTGAGAAAATTTCATGGTACATATTTCTGTTCTGTGGTAGATAAAAACTTTCTTTAGATTGTTCTCATGTGAGCTTGCTTGAAAATCCTTGTAACTTGAAGTTATTACTGGGCCTCCAAAACTAAGGAAGGAAGGTGAGAAAATTTCATGGTACATATTTCTGTTCTGTGGTAGATAAAAACTTTCTGTAGATTGTTCTCATGTGAACTTGCTTGAAAATCCTTGTAACTTGAAGTTATTACTGGGCCTCCAGAACTAAGGAAGGAAGGTGAGAAAATTTCATGGTACATATTTCTGTTCTGTGGTAGATAAAAACTTTCTGTAGATTGTTCTCATGTGAACTTGCTTGAAAATCCTTGTAACTTGAAGTTATTACTGGGCCTCCAGAACTAAGGAAGGAAGGTGAGAAAATTTCATGGTACATATTTCTGTTCTGTGGTAGATACAAACTTTCTGTAGATTGTTCTCATGTGAACTTGCTTGAAAATCCTTGTAACTTGAAGTTATTACTGGGCCTCCAGAACTAAGGAAGGAAGGTGAGAAAATTTCATGATACATATTTCTGTTCTGTGGTAGATAAAAACTTTCTGTAGATTGTTCTCATGTGAACTTGCTTGAAAATCCTTGTAACTTGAAGTTATTACTGGGCCTCCACAACTAAGGAAGGAAGGTGAGAAAATGTCATGGTACATATTTCTGTTCTGTGGTAGATACAAACTTTCTGTAGATTGTTCTCATGTGAACTTGCTTGAAAATCCTTGTAACTTGAAGTTATTACTGGGCCTCCAGAACTAAGGAAGGAAGGTGAGAAAATTTCATGGTACATATTTCTTTTCTGTGACGGATGCAGTCTTTTGTAGATTGTTCTCATAGGAACTGGTTTGAAAATCCTTGTAACTTGAAGTTATTACTGGGCCTCCACAACTAAGGAAGGAAGGTGAGAAAATTTCATGGTACATATTTCTGTTCTGTGGTAGATAAAAACTTTCTGTAGATTGTTCTCATGTGAGCTTGCTTGAAAATCCTTGTAACTTGAAGTTTATTACTGGGCCTCCAGAACTAAGGAAGGAAAGTGAGAAAATTTCATGGTACATATTTCTTTTCTGTGACGGATGCAGCCTTTTGTAGATTGTTCTCATAGGAACTGGTTTGAAAATCCTTGTAACTTGAAGTTATTACTAGGCCTCCACAGCTAAGGAAGGAAGGTGAGAAAATTTCATGGTACATATTTCTTTTCTGTGGTAGATAAAAACTTTCTGTAGATTGTTCTCATGTGAGCTTGCTTGAAAATCCTTGTAACTTGAAGTTATTACTTGGCCTCCAGAACTAAGGAAGGAAAGTGAGAAAATTTCATGGTACAAATTTCTTTTCTGTGACGGATGCAGCCTTTTGTAGATTGTTCTCATAGGAACTGGTTTGAAAATCCTTGTAACGTGAAGTTATTACTGTACCTCCAGAACCAAGCAAGGAAGGTGAGAAACGTTCATGGCACTTATTTCTTTTGTGTGATAGATAACACCTTGTGTAGATTGTAGATTATATCTTAATACAACAAAGGTGGCGATCTTGTATCTCATCCATCAAGACGTTCCCAGGAGCAGACTGTGACTCCGACCATGAACTTCTTGCTGCAAACTTCAAGATCAAATTGAAAAAAGTCGTTACAAGCGACAAAGTAATACGTTATGACACAAGCGCCATACCAGAAGAGTACAGTGTTGATATTCAGAACAAATTTGACATTCTTATGGCAGTACAGGAGGAAATGACACCAGATGAACTTGCTAATAACATCAGAGATGTATATATTACAAATGCACAGAGGTTAATTCCTAAAAGAAGTATAAAGAGACGAGAATACATCTCAGACGAAACACTGAAGTTGGTGGTAGAGAGAAGAAAAATGAAGTCCAAAAAAGATACAGAAAATCAGGAGTTGTACAAGGAATACACAAAGCAGATTAAAAAACGAATCAGACAAGACAAACAACAATACATAAACGACACCTGCAGGAAAATAGAGGAAATGCGCGAACAGGGATTGAGTAAGAATATGTTTTCTGAAGTAAGAACATTGAAAAACAGCAACTTTAAATCATCACCTCGAGCAATAAACGACAAGAAAGGCGACACTCTAACAGAACGTAAAGATATTCTGAACAGATGGAAGGAGTACTGTCAAGAAATGTATACGGAAATAAACAAAGCGGCAGATAACAACGTCATGAATGAAGCGGAACGTGAACCAGAACCTACCATAGAGGAAGTCCGGAATGCAATCAAACACTTAAAAAGTGGAAAATCTCCTGGTTGTGATGAAATAACAGCTGAAATGATACAGGCAGGAGGAGAAGGCAGCGCTCGTATATACCATGCATTATGCTGCAAGATCTGGCAAAGCGGAATTTGGCCCAAGGAATGGAAACGATCAATTTACATACCCTTGCCAAAAAAGGGCAACCTGAAACTGTGCACAAACTACAGAACTATAGCTCTTATAAGCCATGCCAGCAAAATACTTTTACAAATCATAATGAAAAGGATGCAACAAAAGCTAGAAACAGAAATAAATGAAGTACAGGCGGGTTTTCGACCAGGTAGAGGCACTAGAGATCATATATTCAACATGAGGATCATCATAGAAAAGTGTAGAGAATTCAACGTTGACCTACATACTTGTTTCATTGATTACACCAAAGCTTTCGATTGTGTACAACATCAGCAGTTATGGGCTATTATGAAAAATATGGGATTTCCAAACCACCTTATACAACTCATCGCACTGCTGTACCAAGAACAACAGGCAGCCGTAAGAATAGAGGGGGAAACATCAGAATGGTTTGAAGTACAGAAAGGAGTAAGACAAGGCTGTACCCTTTCCCCTTACCTGTTTAACATTTATGCCGAGAATATCATGAGAAACGTAAGAGATGACCAAGAACACACAGAGTTTGACTCATTTAACATCGGCGGGTACCAGATCCCGGAAATCAGATATGCTGACGACACAGTCCTCCTATCGACCAACCCAAAAGGACTTGAACAATTACTTCTGTCCACCAAAAAACACAGCGAGGCCCAGAATCTATACCTAAACACCAAGAAGACCAAAGTATTGACAACAGACAAAGTAAAGACCAAACCAGAAATTGAAATTGATAACGAAGAACTGGAAAGTGTCAATGAATTCGAATACTTAGGATCAATCATTAACAGCTCTGGCGACTGTGCAGTAGAAATTAAAAGAAGACTTGCAATTGCTTCACATAAGCTAATACAGATGAAAAACCTATGGCAAGGCACAAGCAAAGAAACCAAGTTACAACTGATCAGAGCATGTATATTCCCAGTAGCAACATACGGCTGCGAGACTTGGACACTCAATAAAACAGTTGCAAAAAAGATTACATCATTCGAAATGAAATGCTACAGAAGGATGTTGAGAATACCCTGGACAGAAAAAAAGACCAACAGAGAAGTACTGCACTCACTAAACGTACAGGAACATTGGCTCCTAAATACCATCGCAATAAGGAAGCTGAAATTTTTCGGTCATATAAAAAGACATAATAGTCTGGAAAAAACAGTGATGGAAGGCATGGTCCCTGGAAAAAGGGGAAGGGGTCGACCTAGACGACGGTGGACCCAGGACATCACAGAGAGTCTGAACTTGTCTTTGGCTGATGCAGGTCGACTTGCCCAGAATCGTGATGCGTTCAGAGCAGCTGTAATGGAGACAACGTTCTGGAAAGAATACGTCACATGATGATGTAGATTGTTCTCGTTTGAAAGTCCTTGTGACAAGAAAATTGTAGTTTAATTGCAGAAGGCTAACCGTATTGTTTAATGTCAGTCTATCAAGGCTAATGGACTGTATTCAAAACCAGGTGTATTCATGCTCCAGACTACCAGTTGTAAAAGTTGGATACTTGACTCTGTTAATGAGTTATGAAAGGCAAAAGCAGTAAGGAAGGGAGTTGGTCATCCCCGCCTCACAAAACTGAGACCTAGTATTAAGTAAAGACTAACACCACTCCCCTATGCAAGTATATGCTATTGACTGCCTTTATCTGTTTTTTTCTCAAGTGGAAAATTGTCAGCGTCATACTAATTATTTTTGAAAAGACTGCCAAGAATGGTTTGTATGGCAGTGTGTATTTTATAGCTGTCAAACGCCTATGCTGTATGAGGTGTTTGGTTAGTATTGTGTCTGCAAGCTCATTGAGGGTTGGGTGGGATGTTATGTGTGATCCCATTGGTTGGTTTTGATTACTGTTGGTTGTGAGTTTGTGTTCCTCTTGTTTTGAGAGTTTTCAAGTATATGCAAGAAAACCTGTGGGATTTTGACAGGCAAGAGTGTGATTAATATAGCTGAGTGAGTAGGTTGCTGGCTTTGACGACAGGAGACCTTGGAGATTCAGTGTATGTATTTGTGGAAAGAAGGCCTATTAATTATTAGATGAGGAAATTTTGGTCTGCGAGATAGTTATGTTCAGAAGTGTTTCCAGATGATGATTCAGCATATTTTGTGTGTGGAATTGATTGTTGTTGTACTGGATAGAATTTTCCTGCTCCGTTGATATGTACATTTGCTGTCATTCTGTGAGTTGAATATCCATTAACTTACTGCATATACATTCATTATGAAGAGTGCACAGACATCATAAAATTGTTGCAGTAAGTAATCATATGTCTGGAGGCTGATTTTTGGACTAAGCATTCCATACTTATAGAATTTATTTGGGGAGAGAGTCTGAATGTATGGGTATTAATTTCAGGACAGAAACATACACATACCTATCCACATCCCTCTGTGAGAAAGCCAAGAATCAGGATGTATGACACCTACATTTTGAAAAAGACATAAACATATCATGTCCTGCAATTGTCAACATGACGTACATTTTCTGGCTTGATGACCTAATGTTTAATTTTGCATACGTCAGATTCTAGAAGAAGCAAAACGAGATGCAGATCTACACCATGCAGCCTGTAACCTTGTGAAAAGAGTGGGGACAATCTACTACCTGTACAAGAGAGAGTCGGGCCAGAGTTACCTCAGCATACTCTCACCACAGGTATGTCTTGAAAACTGACATTAAAACAGAGGCTTCCAGTGTTGTTGTTGTGTCCAGTGTTAGGTTTGCCTTAAACAAGAATCTGTGACCAGCAGCAAGAAGAAGTTATGTAGTGAGGTAACAACAATCAGTTGTAATGTTTTATTTGTATCATGTATGTGTTACATTTACCTTGACTTCTGACACATGCATCACATCTCAAAGATCACAGCAATTTGGATGTGAAAATACACAGTTGTCGTGTGGTGCGTATTGGGGCAACTACGACAGTAGTTTTTGCCAGGAATAGCCTATGAGATATTAGGTAGAAGGTCTCTAGAAATTGGCTCGTTAAGAAAGAATAAAGACCTATTCGAGATAGGGACAAGGAGACGGGAATGCGAATGCTTTCCACTGGACAGTGTTTTCTAATTAATTATGGAAAGAGTTCTGTTTCCCCACGACCTTAGCTTCTGCCCTTAGATCCCGTAACAGAAAAAGCCCCCAACCTCATCTGAGTAGAGAAATGTTCCTATTTGTGAATATGTAGCACCGACAGCACGAGTGATACATTAACAAACTAGATAATGATCAAACGATTGTTGAGTTTATTAATTAAATATCCACACATATAGGGTTAGAAATGGTTAGAACGTGATGGTGGTAAAAGACGATTCACACAAAACACACAGATGAGATTAAAATTGCAGTTAATTAAGTACTAGTTAATTAAGAATGAACTGGTGTAAAGCGAAATGATGATGATGTGATATGATACGTGTTACCAAAATGGTGAGTAATCTACACAGTCCATGTGTCTCTAAATGCTTCTCATGGATACGATGATTCACATGTATGCATAAAATGTCCCAAGTTGTCATACGTCATGTCGAGTGGGGTATCTCTAAGCCGAGGACGTTCTGATGAAAACTGTTGTCGTACTGAGAACGTTGACGAGTTATATATATATATTCCTTCACTGTTTGAGTATATCTCTGTAGTGTTGATCAACAGTTAATAGCTGTCATATGAAATAAAAAGTCTGTTGTCTAATCTCCCGAGGGTACTGGCCAGACTGGATATCTTCACGAAATGTTAGTGATATGTAGACTCATCATCTTGCGCATGTAGTCGTGATTCATAAAATATACTTTAGAGTCTGCTTCATAGAATGCACTTAAGAGTGTGTTGCACTTGGTATAAATATGAGATTCCACTTTTGAGCTCTTTAGCTTGACTTCAGATAATAAGCTTTTGAGTGATTTGAACTTGTGATAACTATGTATTGAACTTGTGAGCCAGCAGTATATGGTGACGAAAAATGCTGCGTCCACCTTCTGAATTGTGGGTGAGAAAATATTCCTTTTTAATTGAGGAATGAAAGATGTCCTATGGCTAATTCTGCTAGCCAAATGTCTGTTTTTTGATAACTTATTTCTGGTTAGACGTCAGACACGTTGCGTGTAGACTCAGACTTCTGATGAACTGAAGACACACGAAAGTCTTCATAAGTTTTCACACTTAACATCACTGGTTGACTTTCATTTATACTTCTTCTTCTTCTTCGATCCTTAACCACCGACCGTCAAAGCAGTCAGTGGCCATCACGCCTAGTGGCGTCTTGTAGGGCAACAACAAATTGATTCCACTTTGCACGGTCGGTGGCCATCCTTCGTACAGTGCCCCAACTCTGGTTCATTCTTTGCATCTCAGCCTCCACAGTCCTCCGCCAAGTTGTTTTTGGTCGGCCTCTCTTTCGCTTTCCTTCAGGGGTCCAAAGCATAGCTGTTCTTGTGATGGCATCGGGGTCTCTTCTGAGGACATGACCAACCCAGCTCCAGCGTCTGCCAGCTATGATGGTGTGCATGTCCTCTTGCTTGCTACGAGTAAGCAGTTCATTTATACTACTGCTCATTATTGATCTCTCTCTGAGTTCGATTCTAATGATGTTAAATATCTTGTGCATGAGAGTGTGTGCGCATAGGAGACTGTGATGATGATGAAGGTGAAGTATGAACTATTAATTACCTCCTATCATCCTATCATCTTCTAGGAAAATCTTCTGATTTTATTAATCAGTTATGAAAAGAATTAATTGAAACTCTATCTTTCGCACATTTAGCTGTGAGGTTAAACTAAACAAAGAATAAGAAAATGTATTAATAATCTGTATAAGATCTACTAACCTTCTTTTCCCTTCGCAAAATCCTTTAAAAACACAATTCACCACAGAAATTAATTATTATCCACTCTGAATAAACACATGTATTTAGGCTAGGCGTTTTAGGGATTTAATCTCTACCTCACAATGTAACAACTGGACTCCTCTCTCTAGCGAGCTACGCGGTATATTATATCTCTAGAAGTCCAATGTGGGTTCCTTGGACCGGTGATGTGCAACTCTGCCCATACAACCAATACCTAAGAGACCCTCTGATCACTCATTCCCAGGATCGCTCTTGTCCCCTGTCAGTCCAAAAGTGGGTGGGGTAATTCACGACCAACTTTCACTGCCTGGCTTGCCTGACAAACAGGTATTGAGATAATTGGCTGGCCAATGCAAAAGTGCTGTCACATTACTCTCTGATTGTCTATCGCTCCGTGTGTTGGTGGCACTCTTTGTTACCTTCGTCCATTGTCGCCAGCATGCTAACATGTCCCCTCTGTGGCGCCGCCTATTGATTTACATGCCGGTTGGTTTAAACAGCATGAAGCATGAGACGTTTTCACCTGCCAAGCTGGGCATCCTATGTGGTGACCCGTCGCTTGTCTGGACAGCGGCAGAGCAACAAAGATAACAACAGTCCACAGAAATTGTATAATGCCCAGATGTCTGATTTGGATGACCAGATGTGTTTTCACCAGATCTATCACGATGCAATGTGGACTTCAAACGATGATGTCAGGTATGGGGACTCAATCAAAAGACTTTATTTTACCACCGATGAAAGAACAAATGCGGTTCTCTAGATACCGGTTGCGAGTAATCAAAACGATGAAATAGCAAATGTGGGATGAAAGAGCACAAATGTGGGAGAAAATAACATACGAGAGATGTAGGAAAAGATAGAGCTATAAGGCCTTGGCGCTCGAACAGTGAAAAAAACAAGGTTATGAGCAGCTGGTAGCAAGGTTGCACTTGGAGGAATATTCTTGCAAACTTCGGACTCACATTTATATCTTGGCAGTAGTATAAACAGAGTTGGAGGGACAAGACAGTGCTTTCAAAATAAGAAAAGGCCCAGAATTGCTTTCATTGCATTGTGAAATTTATGGAGATCTGAAGAGGTCATGTCCCTCTCAAACATCACAATCCTCAGCTCATGTGTTAAAGCAGTCTAATTAAATGGCTCTCAGATATGGAGAAAATAACAACTGGAGAGATACAGACTTTTGTAAGCTTATAATCAATATGCTTTATTCCCCCCCAGCATAAGCCTTCAGCAAACACATGCCAGCCCTCCTGTCACTTGCCATCAGCTTATCTCTTTATAAGTTCTCTTCATTATTTTCACTTCTGTCTCCAGTTCTCTTCTCTAAGTGTTTCTTGGTCTACCTCTGCCTCTCTTACCTTGAGAGTTCCAGAACAAGGACTGCCTTGTAATGCTATCAACAGGTTTCCTCAATGTGTGTCCTATCCATCCCCAGCGTCTTCTTCTCATCTCTTGTTTCACTGGCACTTGTATGGTTCTTGTCATCAGCTCTATTTCTACGCATCCACCCTTTTATGAAAGTCTGTAGCTTTTTGGTTGTTGTTTTTGTTGTTCTCCATGTCTCAGAGCCATACAATAGGACTGACTTCACATTTGAGTTAAAGATTCTTATTTTTGTGTTGGACTTGATTTCTCTTGATCTCCATATGTTTCCCAATGCAGCGAAAGCTCCTCTTGCTTTTTTGTATTCTTATTTTGAAATCATTGTCCGTTTCTCCAATTTGTCTATATTGCTGCTAAGCTATGCGTATCCACATCTTGTAGTGGTGTTTCTTCAAGTTCAACCTTGTTATAATTTCCTGCGTTTATTCTCATTATCTTTGTCTTTTCCTTGTTGTTATTTACCTAGGGCTGCTGAGCTTCTCGCTCTTTTGCAGCCAGTACCAAGTTGAAGACTCCTTGGTATTATCTACACTGTAGATCTAGGCTTTTTCTGTGGCTTTTCTGCCATTCCAAAAACATGCTGAGTTGAAGTCATGAGCTCCAGATTCTTCAGCTTAGTTTGCATTTAAAGGATCATCACATCCGGTCCCAAGCTAGGAGGAAGAAGTGCATGAAATTTAAATTTAAAAATTAGGAAACCTACCCACCACATAAGTATTTATGGAATGTGTGATTTCTATACATTATATACACACATTGGGATTCTAGCCGGTGCTACGGAGTTCGTGCACTGTGCTGGGGACCTCCTTGTGTGATCTAAGGGAGGAGATCAGAGCACTGATGGAGTTGTCCGTGTGCAATGAAGATAGTCCTTAAAAACTAAACCAATAGAAGTGCATGGCATACTGTGCATTCCCTGCCATGCAAGGGGCTCTCCCAATATGTAAAGCTAAAATACTGTGCTCTGGTTCTGGGCTCTCCCAAGGAATTGGCACGCCTTACACAGGATCACTTCGCAGCTCCCCCTGCCTATCATGGGGTTCATAGTGAGATCCTCCTGCATGCAGGCAACCAGGTAAAAGCCAGAGTTATGTCTGGGGCTCAAGTGACTCCTCCAAGCTTAGTGTGCAATGCTGGGTTCTCAACATGTTTCACCAGAGGGGGAATTCTAGGAAGTATGTGGATGACTTCAAGAGTCAATGAGTGTGTGATTAGCCTCACAGACAGAGGTTCACTTCCACATCTATACTACAGCATTGTGCTTAGCTAGTGATCATATAAGGATGAATCCAGATATGCCTCCATGAATGTCTTTTCTCTGTATAATTTCAGACTCACTTGCTGTGACCCCTCTTCGAGTATTTTCATTATGTCTTGCGTCTGATTATGGTTATAGGACAGAAGAGCCACGTCATCGGGAACATCTTTAGAATAGAAGGATTTAAATGGTGTGACAAAATCACTAATATAGAATTGATGTAATGAACCAGACAAATACCAGTGGATAAAGATGGGAAGAGATGACAACGGTGCTAGATTGGCCACACAGTTGAAAAAAAAAACAGTTGATAGCATTATGAGGCATTTACAAGGAATTATAAATTCTCCTAATCTTGTGGCCAAATACCATCACCAACCAAGAACTGCTTACTCGGAGCAACCAAGAGGACATGTACACCATCGTAGCTGGCAGATGCTGGAGTTGGGTTGGCCATGTTCTCAGAAGAGACCCTGATGCCCTCACAAGAACAGCTATGCCGTGGACCCCTGAAGGAAAGCAAGAGGGGCCGACCAAAAACAACTTGGCAGAGAACTGTGGAGGCTGAGATGCAAAGAATGAACCAGAGCTGGGACACTGCACAAAGGATGGCTCCTAACCAAGCAAAATGGAAGCAGTTTGTTGCTGCCCTACATGACGCCACCAGCCGTGATGACCACTTACTGCTTTGACAGTTGGCGGCTAAGGATCAAAGAAGAAGATAAGGAATGATGAGGGTAAGAGAAATAGTGAGAGACTAAAAAAAACACAGACGGAGACGAGAAAAGGAGATGGACATGAAGAAGATAAAGAAGATGTTGAAAGACCCTAAACAGACGACACAGGACAGGAAAGCTTTAGAGTTTTTGTTGAAGGCCTATGCTCCATTGGGAGCTGAAAGTTTTTGATGATGATGATGATGCTCCATTGGGAGCTGAAAGGTTTTGATGATGATGATTCTAGGATGACAGTGACCACACATTTTCCAAATGTTATCATTGCTATTTTCATGACCTGTGTGTAGCCAACATCCCTCTTCCTCATTTCCCCGGTAGTTTCTGCCATTTCTTTGTTAAAAAGAGAGGTAGTATCATAGCAGTTACTGCTGCAGTGGAGTAAGTGTTAGAGACTTCACTATAGTAGGTCCTGCATTATGAGGAGGGTGACTAGTTCTCTTCCTTGCTGTCTTTGTTGTTATTGTTCAGAATCAATGTCATTGCACTCCGGGCAAACCCATAGGTGCTCAGTCTCCCTCAGCAAATGCCAAAGGTTATGAATGCTAATTGTTCCTGTTGTGTGCTGGTTGTATACATGCCGGATGCATCCTCTCATACGTCCATCCCTGCTGGCCTTACGTTTGATGCCAAATTTCAGCAATCTTAGCCTTGATGTTTCATATCGATTACAGTGTCATTCTCTGAAAGGCCATCATTAATTGTCCTCAGTATCTCTCCCTTGTTCATATCTAATGCACCTACTATGGGAGATCTTTAAGCTAGTCTGTCATTCACTGCCTTTACCTTCCCTGACTGAAGAGCAGAGTCAGGTACCCATTTACATCTGGGTAGGCTGGAGTAGGATGCTATCGGGCTTCGATCCTAGAACCCCGTAACTTTTCCGCAGCAACTGCTTAGCCAGTTGTATGCTCCTTTTCTTGTTAAAGCTTTTAATGATAGTGAATCTTACATTTACTTTGATGGACAGGGGGACAGTTGCATCATTAAGAACATTACTGTACGTTCGAAGTAGCCATAACTGCATCTACCTGCAGTTTTTTGTTGTTGTTAAGTAGAATTTTTGACATTAAAATTTATGACATTTTGTTCATCATCATCATGAGGCCTGCACTAAACATTGACATGCTCCTGCAGCAGTAGTTTCTGTGGCAGTTTGTTTGACTTGACTGACAAAGTTGCCAGCTCCATGCACAATCTCATATGAGTTGCCTTGTAGGACAGTGTAACTGTGGCACTGATAAAACGGCTGCTGAACATCTGCTTCAATGTTGCCCCTTATATGCGGTACAGAAAAAGCGCATATGGCAGAGCCAGCTCCTTTCGTGGAAGAGCTTTACGGGGATTCAAATAGCCTCAAACTGACTACTGCTTTCTTTGAGAACATTCAAGTGGACGTCTGAGAGTGTACGAAGAAGAAGGAGGAAAAGGAAGAAGAGGAAGAAGAAGAAGATGCCTGCAGGTACAGTAGTCCTATTCTTTATTTGTCTATTCAAAGATCATCTAGGAACTACACATTCTGATTGGCTGTTGGGTATGTTTACTAGCGGATCACAAAATCTGATCACAATCTTATTGGCTGTTGGGTATGTTTACTAGCGGATCACAAAATCTGATCACAATCTTATTCGCTGTTGGGTATGTTTACTAGCAGATCACAAAATCTGATCACAATCTTATTGGCTGTTGGGTATGTTTACTAGCGGATCACAAAATCTGATCACAATCTGATTGGCTGTTGGGTATGTTTAGTAGCAGATCACAAAATCTGATCACAATCTTATTGGCTGTTGGGTATGTTTACTTGTGGATCACAAAATCTGATCACAATCTTATTGGCTGTTGGGTATGTTTACTAGCGGATCACAAAATCTGATTACAATCTGATTGGCTGTTGGGTATGTTTACTTGCGGATCACAAAATCTGATCACAATCTTATTGGCTGTTGGGTATGTTTACTAGCGGATCACAAAATCTGATCACAATCTTATTCGCTGTTGGGTATGTTTACTAGCAGATCACAAAATCTGATCACAATCTTATTGGCTGTTGGGTATGTTTACTAGCGGATCACAAAATCTGATCACAATCTTATTGGCTGTTGGGTATGTTTACTAACGGATCACAAAATGTGATCACGTGTCACAAAGTAAGCTACCCTTAATTAATCATCTTTGTTCTCTTCTGTCGTGAACAGGAATGGGGCACCTCTTGCCCGCATGAGTTCCTTGGAGGCTATCGACTGGAGTATGACCAGTCTTGGACCCCAATCACAGACCTGGCAAAGAGAGACAGAGAAAATGCGTTCATAGAGAAGATCTACCAGAAACAGCAGGCAATCACAGCAGGGTCCTCATCAGATGATCAGCTCTCATTCAGTGCTTCACAGATTGTGGACATTACAGGAAATGTTGATCTGCTTGAAGAAAGTTGATGAACATAGTTAAATGTTGATCTGCCTGAAGAAAGTTGATGAACCTTGTTACACTTCTTGATGTTGACATGTAGATAGAAATAAATGGGGTGATGGAACAGTTTTATTAATTGATTTTCTTTTGATTTCTCTACAGGCAGGGTTTTGAAAATAAAATAAAAAATTGAGAATCATAATTAAAATGTGGAATTTTAATTCTTTTGAAATTTAAAGGGACTGGTTGGGACATGTAATAGAAATGTTGGTTATTTCTTGGAAATAAAACAGTTAGTGGAAATAGGTTGTACGTTTGAAAATTTAATGGATAGAGGTTGTACATTTATTGAAAATTTAATGGATAGAGTTTGTATATTTATTGAAAATTGAACATTTTATGGATAGAGGTTGTATATTTAGTGGGAATTGAACCTTTAATATAAATAGGTTGTATATTTAGTGGGAATTGAACCTTTAATATAAATAGGTTGTATATTTAGTGGGAATTGAACCTTTAATGGAAAGAGGTTGTATATTTAGTTGGAATTGAACATTTAATATAAAAAGATTGTATATTTAGTGGGAATTGAACCTGTAATGGATATAGGTTGTATATTTAGTGGGAATTGAATATTTAATGGAAAGAGGTTGTGTATGTAGTGGGAGTTGAACATTTAATGGAAATAGACTGTACAATTAGTGGGAAAAGTTGGTTAATTTAAGGGAAATTATTAGGACAATTAGTGGTAATTGCTGACATTATACAGAAATTGTTAGAACATTTAGTGAAAATAGTTTGAATGATTTAATGGGAATAGTTTGGACCATTTAATGGGAATAGCTTGGACCATTTAATTGGAATATTCATTATCCATCATCTCCTGTGGAGCACAGATCTTCAACAAATTCATGTCAAGCCTGTATGTCCTGTGCCATCCATTCAGTGTCTTTTCATGTCTTTTTTTTTAAATCCATGTCATGTCTGCCTCCAATTCCCTTCTTCTTGCATTTTCAATCTCCCCCTATTTTTCTTTAATCTGAGGAATCCGGAACAAGGACTACCTTGTAATGCTGTCAGCAGGATTCCTCATTGTGTCTCTAATCCAAAAACCAAAAGCTTCTTCTCACCTCTTGTTTCACTGATATTTTTTTTTTTTTTCCTTTTACCCACAGTTCCACATTGGTGATCTTGTCATAACCATTTCAAACCTTCTATTCTGCACACGCACCCATTTATAAAAGCCTGTAACTTCTTGGTTGTCTAATGACAACCTCCATGTTCCACAGCTATACAGTATCACAGCCTTTACATTCTTAAAGATTCTGCTTTGTGTTGGACCTGATTTCATTTGATTTCCAAATATTTCCCTATTCGGTGAAGCTCTTTTTGCCTTTTGTATTCTTATTTTAATATCATTGTCTGCTGGTATGGTATATACAGATGAAAAACCTATGGCAAGGCACAAGCAAAGAAACAAAGTTACAACTGATCAGAGCATGTATATTCCCAGTAGCAACATACGGCTGCGAGACTTGGACACTCAATAAAACAGTTGCTAAAAAGGTTACATCATTCGAAAGGAAATGCTACAGAAGGATGTTGAGAATACCCTGGACAGAAAAAAAGACCAACAGAGAAGTATTGCACTCACTAAACGTACAGGAACATTGGCTCCTAAATACCATCGCAATAAGGAAGCTGAAATTTTTCGGTCATATAAAAAGACATAATAGTCTGGAAAAAATAGTGATGGAAGGAAGGCATGGTCCCTGGAAAAAGGGGAAGGGGTCGACCTAGACAACGGTGGACCCAGGACATCACAGAGAGTCTGAACTTGTCTTTGGCTGATGCAGGTCGACTTGCCCAGAATCGTGATGCGTTCAGAGCAGCTGTAATGGAGACAACGTTCTGGAAAGAATACATCACAAGATGATGATGGTATGGTATATAGACTTAGTCATACCCATGTCTTTAGTTTGTTGAGTATGAAAGACAAGGTTGTCTTACGAATGATAAGTTACATAGATGAATTTTGTGTCCATGTGATGCCCTTCTTTCAAGCCTGTGACAAGACATGATAATGATTGGTCTTCTGTGTATCATGTGACAGGGTGAGATAAAGTGTGGTGTTTTCTCTGTCATGTTACAGGATGTAATTAAGTTTAATCTTTTCTATATCATGTGACAGGATGTGATAAAGTTTGGTCTTTTCTGTGTCATGTGACAAGGTGTGATAAAGTTTAGTCTTTTCTGTCATGTGACAGGGTGTGATAAAGTTTGGTCTTTTCTGTACCATGTGACAGCGTGTGATAAAGTTGGTCTTTTCTCTGTCAAGGGTCAGGGTGTGATAAAGTTTGGTCTTTTCTCTGTCATGTGACGGGGTGTGATAAAGTTTGGTCTTTTCTGTGTCACGTGAAAGGGTGTGATAAAGTTTGGTCTTTTCTCTGTCATTTGACAAGGTGTGATAAAGTTTGGTCTTTTCTGTGTCATGTGACAAGGTGTGATACTGTTTGATCTTTTCTGAGTCATGTGACAAGACATGATAAAATTGTTTCTTTTATCACAGTGGTACTTAACGAGAGGTGCATGCATCCTATCAGGGTGCTTGACCCAACATTTCCGGGGTGTAAGACATGCCAGATATTTTAGAAAGGGTATCATCATAAACACAGTATAATAATCAGAACTCAAACGTATTTGAACAAAACAGAACACTGACAATATGAATTCAATACTGAACCTAAGTCAAATTTTTTTAAATAACATTATCTCAAGCAGAATTGAAAAGAAGCAGCCGTGGAAGGCCCATTAATCTAGTATACTCATGATTAGAAAAATGCTCAGTTGTCATATTTTGTAATGTATATTATAAAAAATTATTTCTCTGTCATGTGTTAGTTATGAATATGTTGTACTTTAAATATTAACTTTCGCATATCATTTTTTTTAAAAATTATTTTCACTATGTCTACAGCTATAGGGGAAAAAAACACACTGGAAACTGCTCATAAAAGCAGTCTTAAGTCATGTGCATCTAACGACCAGTTGTTCCCGTTTTTCTGGGCTGTCTGTGTGGACTAAATATAGAAATAAAATATTGTTCATGTCATGCAGAAAGACATAATTTTACCTCTTGGGCACATTTCTGGCATATTTTGTAAAGCTGGAAGATAAGGGGTGCAAGGCTTATTGAGATAATGGCAAGGAGCACAAGGATTCTAAAGATGCTGTAAAGGGGAGTAAAGCTCCTTAAGGTGCTGTAAAGGGGAGTAAGGCTTCTTAACTCTTTGACTCCATAATTATTTTCCACCCTGTGCCGTAATTATTTTTTTTAAGAATTCTAAACAGTGAAATGTACAAACTTTTAGTGTAAATTTTATGTTAATCTTTTCTGTGAACATGTACTTATTATATACCAAACTGTAGGGAAATAGATAGAGAATTGTAATATTTAGTGTCTTTGGTAGTATTAACACAAGTATGTTCGGTATACTTAAAACATTTTGTATGTAAAATTGAAAAACACTAAAAAGTTAACTGTAGAATACGAGCTTACCAAAGACAAATTACTTTTGTAGACAATAAAACTTTCTTTTTAGTCTTCAAACATCAAGGTAATCCATTTACAAAGTAAAAATCATTGCTTATGGCCACAGTTAGTACATTTAGTGTTATTCACACCAGTTTTTACTGTGGTCCCTTATAAGAAAAAAATAAATTATGCAATCTTGCATTACGTAATTTTCAAACAAATGAAGAATAACATCATATAAAAACTTTTTACATTTGTTTAATTTTTTAATAGTATCCCTAGCTTTATCTTCTACCTAGGACTAGTGATCAGATGTTACTATAGGTCTAGTTTTGTTGCTTTTCGATCGGCCAGAATAGGACTACGCCCACTCATCAACTAAATCTAATGTCTAATGTGTTTAGCTTTTCTGCACCGATTCCATTATTTGACAATAAACTGTGACTACCAAACAATAATCGTCAATGTCAGCAATGTTTCTAAGTAGTCTGACACAAATATTTGCTTAGATGACACAAACACCCGAATCGCCACACAAATTGTGATAATAACATCAAAACACGCACACGTGCTGCTTAAACAATCTTCTGTAAAACCACATCTCTGTCGCCTCTAGCGCTTTTCCTACTTGATTACTAATTGTCCATGACTCACTCCCGTATGTCAGGATTGGTTCTATATAACACCGAAGAACTCTCTTTCTGACTTCCATTGACAAAGAATTGTTGCATAAAATACTCTTCATTTTATAGAATGCTGTTTTTGCCTCAGTTATTCAAAGACATGCCGATTAAACCTTCGAGTAAAGGAAATGTTAGGAACGAACGTGATTCATTGGGATGCCTCCCGCAACCCATCGCAATGCTCCACACGACCCATCGCAATGATTCTTACTTACTTAGTGATCCTTCTTCTACCGTGAGGTGTAGAGGTTGGAGGAGGGAGCGCCATACTATCCTATCGGCTGTCTTCCTTCTGACCTGGGTCCAATCTAGTTCTTGGTCCTTCAGAGATTGCCGAATGTTGTCCTTCCAGCGGACTCTGGGTTGTCCTGGTGTGGATCCCTGGCTCTTAGTTTCCCACACTTGTCGCGGTAGCCGATCTTCTTCCATTCTCCAGACATGGCCAAACCATTGTAGTTGGGACTGTTCTAATTGAGTCTGCAGTGGCTGGGTTTTGAGGCCTTGCCTTATCGTCTTGTTGCGGACCATATTTCTTCTTGTTACTTCAGCCACCTTCCTCAGATACCTCATTTCTCAGGTCGCAATGTTTCACACAACACAATTTAGGGCCGCGACCCTATTGAGAATAGTGTCACAGTCTACGTTAGCAGGTGTCTATTGTCACTCTCTGAACATTTGTGGCACGGATATGTAGCAGGGGCGGACTGATAGTTGCCGGCGCTACCGGGCAATAAGTGTCTTGACCCCATACCACCCATCCGACATATCGCCGCATTGGTATTGCTTCATTATATCTCCATTTCAGCTTGTTTTGAGAATACGCGTTCAAAGTTTTTTTTTTTTTTTTTTGGTTAGTAGTTGAAAAGAAGGATATTTCACATTAAAATGAAATTTTATATGGTGATCCAAAACCGTAACTGTAAAATATTGTGTAGGATGAAAGATTAAACTATGTGATGTCGATTTGTCACCTTTGGCCAAAAGTGGAGATGGAAAAAATCAGGACTACGGTGACGAATTATGTTACTGGCTCTGTATTTGTCGAGTGCATTCCCTACTACTGTAGGCCATCAGGCACTGCCGGATTGTCCAACCTCATATTCTGCCCCTGGTATGTATTAATATAACTTTCAGGGCATTACTGATAAATGTATGTAAAGGTGCCACCTTGTGTAGTTCCCTGGAGTATCTGAAGAGAAAAAGAAAGAATAGGAATACTGTACCATCAGGCATGTCACTGACTGCTTTGACGATCGGCGGCTAAGGATCAAAGAAGAAGAAGAAGGCATGTTGTGCATATTCGATTAATTTGAGGTCGTGCTCTGGACAAATGAACACTGAGAGCAATTCATGTTCGTCTATTAGAGAATGACACTGCAATCGATGAATCATCAAGGCTAAGACTGCTGGAATTTGGCATCAAACGTAAGACCAGCAGGGATGGACGTTTGAGAGGACGCATCCGCCGTGTATACAACCAGTGCGCAACAGGAACAATTAGCATTCATACCCTTCAAAATTTGCGGAGGGAGACTGAGCACCTATGGGCTTGCCCGGAGTGCAGTGACGTCGATTCTGATTAACATTAACATGTGCACTGGACTGGCAACCTTATCATATAAAACCAATTGCCACGGAAACCACCGCTGCAAGAGCAAGCAAATGCATGGAACAGGCTTCCTGTAAGGTGACCAGCTAAAGTGGTGAGTGGTGAGTAAGAAACGCAAAAGGACGATAACGATGTATAAATGTCAAACTCCAAGTATTATTCAAACACGTATGTTAATGTCACATTTTAAAACAAGATTTTGACATGGGAATACATAAATATCACATTCTAAGCATTATTTATATAGGGACTCTGATGTCCCGCACAAAACATCATCAACATATGTGCTGACGTGACTCTCCAAACCAGGGGTCGACAACCGGTCCATCTTATTGTAACGATAGATTCCAGGGGATCATTTGATAGACCTCGAGGTGACGGAGGGAGGAAAAAAGAATCATTCACGTAGATAAATTGCTGACTGGCCTAGTCCTTCCGACACTTAAAAGTGCGGTTTCTCCATGTTTAAAGGTACTTTTACAGCATTCCCTGTGAAAACCTTGAAGCTAGGTTATTAAAATTCATTTTATTTGTGAACTGCGTAATATAGGAAACGGTTTTGTTGTTGTTTGAAGTCAAGTTAACATTCGGTAAAATATCATTTAGTCAGAATATTCCACCGCTCTGTTGATGGGTATTGCAGGAAGCAGATAGTCTGGCAGATTTAAAAGTTACAATAAGGTTGTACTCATTCCAAATTCTAAATACTCTCTAAACAGACATGATTCTTATCAAGGCAGATCTTTAGAGAGTTCAGTGGTTCTAAAGTAGATCCCTGCAATTCCTAGATTGCCGTGGGCTTGTATAAATGTACGAGAGGTAAATGGAGACTGAAGAAAACACGGAGAAAAGAGCTGGAGGCAGACATGAAAGGAATGGCACCAATACAGACAATGTTGGAGGGACATACAATGATATCAATATAAGAATATAAAAGGCTAGAGAAGCTTTAATTGCATTGGGAAATATATGGAGATACAAGAAATCAAGTCCAACATAAACATCAGAATATTCGGTTTCAAATGTCAAGTCAGTCCTATTGTATGGCTGTGAAACATGGATTGAAGTGGTATGACTTGATCACTAATCTGGAACAAGAGATGAGATGACGCTGGGGATAGATAGGACATACAGTGAAGAGACCTCTTTATAGCATTACCAGGCAGTCTGGAATCCTCAGGGTACGAGAGGTGGGGGGGGGGGGGGGGGAGACCAAGGAACACATGGAGAAGAAAGCTGGAGGCAGACATGAAGAAGACACGGAAAGACCTTGAACTTATGACACGTGACAGGAAGACTTAGGACAAGTTTGTTGAAGGCCTATGCTCCTTGGGAAGCTGAAGGGTGATACATGAATAAGCGAATGCATAAATGTCAAGATTTAAACACTTTTGACATGAACATATACACATTTCCAACTCAAGACATTACTGACATGAGCAAGTGTAAATGTCAAGATTTAAACACTTTTGACATGAACATATACACATTTCCAACTCAAGACATTACTGACATGAGCAAGTGTAAATGTCCAACTAGACATTACTGGCACAGGCATGTATATTTTGACACGAGCTTGTATACATTCCAAACTAAAAAACATTATTGACATGAGCAGATATAAATATTAAACTAAACCTTATTGTCATGAATAAATGCCAAATTCTTAACCATTATTGACATGTGCGTTTATAAATGTCAGATTATACATGATTTATATGGGCATTCATACAGGTCAAACTCTAAACATCATTGTCATGGGCATGTATAAATGTCAGACTAGAAGTTATTGAAATGGGCACTGATAAATGTCAAATTAGACATTACTGAAATGGGCATGTATAAATGTCAGACTAGACATTGACATGGGCACTGATAAATGTCAAACTAGAAGTTATTGATATGGGCATGTATAAATGTCAAATTAGACCTTACTGAAATGGGCATGTATAAATGTCAAACTAGAAATTACTGAAATGGGCATGTATGAATGTCAGACTAGATATTACTCACAAGGGCATTTATAACTGTCAAACTTTACACATCATTGACATGGGTGTGTATATAAAAGTTAAACTAGACATTATTGACACGGGCATTTATAAATATCAAACTAGGCATTACTGACATGGGCATGTGTAAATGTCAAACTCTAAACATTAATGACACAGGCATTTATAAATATCAAAATAGACATTATTAATACGGGAATTTATAAATGACAAACTAGACATTACTAACAGAGGCATTCATAAGTATCAAACTCTAAACATCATTGTCATGAGCATGTATAAATGTTAAATTATACATTATTGACATGTTCAAGTATAAATGACACTCTCTAATAGTTAATGGCATGAGCATATATAAAAATCGTCAAACTCTAATAAAATAATGACATTGACGTGTATTAGCGTGCAACCCTAAACATTATTTGCATAATCATGCGAAAATGTCATACTTCAAACTGACATAACCGGGAGCCGCGCCGGTGTAATGGTTACCACACTGCGCTGGCGATCGGGGAAACATTTGAAGTAGTGTCGTGGACCGGGACTTGGACTGGAATAATTCGAGCCCTGGCAAAGACATTTGAAGCAGTGTCGTCGACCTGGGACTGGAATAACCTGAACTGCTCCTGAGCCGACACAGCTGTAATGGGTACCTCCGAAATCGGCGAGTATCTGCCTGAATGGCGAGAGGACACCTGTCATTGTACAGGTAAAAAAGGGATACTCACGTAAAATCAGTCTCAGGTTAGACATATTAACTGGAGATTTTGCCTCAAGTAATAGCGGGCGTACGATACAAATAAAAAAACTGACATTGCCATGTGCACAGCACATTTCACTCATTAAAACATTTGAACACAGCGTATGGTAATTTCGCCCCACATAGTTCCCGGGGGTCTCTGAAGGGACCAAGACAGAACAGAACTACCACACCCACAAATATGTTGTACAAGGTGACTAATATAAAGTTTTGCATGTGGCTGGCAACATCATCATGTAACACAAATTACCATAGAAACCACCACTGTAAGAGTATGTCACTGCTTTGTGCAGGCGTCCTGCAAGGAGACCAGCTACAGTGAGGTCCCATGCTCCGTAAGGAGTGCAAAGGAAAATGATAATGATGTGGTAATTTTTCAAAGTAAAACATACAAAACTCTAATGTACTTACTGCCATTAACTGCTGTACTAAACTAGCAAAACGGACAGATACATTCTGGAAATTTCCACGTAAGTAGTGATCTTGAGGATTTATCGTATATATATTTCCAAGTGGAATTCACACCTGGGAAAATCACCTAATTATTTTGAGACGAAAGGGAAGCAACCAATCAGAAGTGCGAAGAGGAGCCAATCGAATGCAGAGGTAGTGAAAGTGAGAAACGCATCAAAATAAAAAAAAGGAGATTAAACTAGAGACAGATTAACCCAATCAGACTGATGCAAGGGAGATCCAGTCAAACTCAGGCTCAGTCAAGTCTTACGGAGTGGGAAACTGTATATAAGCCCGCTTTAGATTTAATTCTGAACTGTCAAAATTTTACTTCAAGATCTCATAGCTGAGAAGACGCCCAGCGGACTGACCCACTTGTAGAAGCCACATAGCCACAGCCCATAGCTGAAAAAATTCAAGCTGACCTGCTTTGTGAGCCATCTTGCATAGTGATAAACTCAGACCCGTAATATTGTGCCTAAAGGGCTCCTACCCCCAGAGAGAGTCAGAACAAAGCTTCTGGTAAGGAGCATAGCTGACTGCATTGTGTGAGTAAAGGACCACCTCTGCATCGCCCGGTAGTAGCATCGCGTCTACGTATCCAGCTGAATTATGTCTACACCTGATCAAGCTTCAGAAGTGTCGGTAGAGAAAAACTAAAGTGGATAAACAACTGTTTTATTGAGGAAGCAAAATCCAAAAGTCACCAAATGGCCGATATGATGACAAAAGACATTGACAATTTATTAATTTTCCGCTTGTAATTTTTTTAAATATGTGTGTGCGCGCACGCGCGTGTTTGTGTGTGTGTGTAAATCTGAAATATTTACTAGATATCTAATTTAACAATTAAAGTGTACTGATATACTTTATAAATGGCAGTTAATTGATTTGTTTAAATTACAGTTACTGTTAAACTAATAGGCTACAGATGAAAAACCTATGGCAAGGCACAAGCAACGAAACAAAGTTACAACTGATCAGAGCATGTATATTCCCAGTAGCAACATACGGCTGCGAGACTTGGACACTCAATAAAACAGTTGCAAAAAAGATTACATCATTGGAAATGAAATGCTACAGAAGGATGTTGAGAATACCCTGGACAGAAAAAAATACCAACAGAGAAGTACTGCACTCACTAAACATACATGAACATTGGCTCCTAAATACCATCGCAATAAGGAAGCTGAAATTTTTCGGTCATATAAAAAGACATAATAGTCTGGAAAAAACAGTGATGGAAGGCATGGTCCCTAGAAAAAGGGGAAGGGGTCGACCTAGACGATGGTGGACCCAGGACATCACAGAGAGTCAGAACTTGTCTTTGGCTGATGCAGGTCGACTTGCCCAGAATCGTGATGAGTTCAGAGCAGCTGTAATGGAGACAACGTTCTGGAAAGAATACGTCACATGATGATGACAGTTACTGTTAGAAATGTTGTTCATGTGTGAAATTCAAAAGAATATTTAATATTTTAAAATCGGTAGGGACAACTAACGAACTGCATTCCTCCCAACTATTAATAGAGACACCATTGGAGCATAGGATAAGTCTAGAGAAAAGGTGATTTACTTCACAGCTCTCTTCTACTGCTACAATCTAGAACTGTGCAGTTATCTACCTTTGTCCTGTACCATCCCTATCTCTAGTTCACCAGTTCTTTTCTTCACTTCTGGGTATTTAAAAAAAATCTAACTTCCATCTCACAACAGAAATATTGTGCATGTTTTTACTGATTCTGATGTATGTATACACGTACATACATAGTTGTATGTATTTATTGGTTATATATGTATGTAATGTATGTATGTAATACTCCTTTGTGATATGTTGTATTTTATTATATCAAATAATTACATGTTGACATATGGATGCGAGTCATGGGCAGTGACTACAGCAGACAAAAGCCAGCTCCAAACCTCAGAAAGAAAATTTCTGAGGCAGGTGGTTGAAGTAACAAGAAGAAACATGGTCCGCAACCCAACGATATGTTATGGCCTCAAACCCCAACCCCTGCAGATCCAAGTGGAACATTCCCAATTACGATGGTTTGGTCATGTCTGCAGAAAGGAAGAAGATTGGCTACCACGACAAATATGGGAAACTAACAGCCAGGGATCCAGACCTTCAGGACGATCTAGAGTTCCCTGGGAGGACAACATTAGACAAGCTCTGAAGGACCATGGACTAGACTAGAACCAGGCGAGGAGGAAGACAGCTGATAGGATAATATGACGCTTTTTCTGGCAAATCTTTACACCGCAAGGTAGAAAAGAAACAACTTAGTAAATATCATTACATGTCAATATCAATATACTTTACGGACAAAAAGAGATTCTTGTGTACGTATAAGAAAAAACATTCTATGAAAAAAAAAAAAACCCACCCATATTGAAATACTTAACAGTCTTTCACACTTCTGTAAATTCTAACGATTATCCTGTTTGGTATATTGTATTTCATTATATCATATCAGTATATGTCAATGTATTTTATGGAGAATAAAGGTTCTGATATGTATTTATGTATATGTATGTATGTAGGTGCGTGCATATGTATATATATATATATATATATATATATATATATATATATATATATATATATATATATATATATATATATATATATATATATATATACGTAGGCAAGGGACATGTGTATGTATTTATGTATGTGTATGATAGTACCACGTCTACTGATCACATGACCCACCACGTGTTTACAATGAGGACTAAATCAACAACAAAAGTATGACTCACTCCATCACCATCATTTTCATCATCATTACCCCTTTAGCTCCTCGTGAACCTTGAAGGTACCACTGCTGCTGGTCGTGGTCTCCTCGCAGGCAGCCTTTGTTGCAGAGGTGGTTGTCTGTGGGCTTTTGTTTTACACAGTGAGGTTTTGTCAGCCCTACGCGCAACCTCAATTGGCAGCCTCTAATGTCATACCCGAGAGGACAGTTGTCCTTTTCATTATCTCCTCAAAGAAGCTAGAAATCCACACGATGCTATTAACTTCTCAGCACTTGAATTTTCTGTGAAATATTTCTCAAAACTGGGGACTGCTTCTATTGAAGGTCTATGCTCCTTGGGGAGCTAAAGGGTATTGTTGTTGTATTCTCAAAACTGGGGACTGCTTCTGTTGAAGGCGTACTTGTCTTATTCCCATTAATGTTTAACCACTTTCCTTTAACGTCACCATAGTTTTGTATATTTGTTGCGTTTGAATTACTTAACACTCAAAATCTCTACGTTCCACTCATCATAGAAAGCCGAAACTTTGCACACAGCTCCCTTTCTTGGTACACTTGAACCTATCAAGTTTTAACGGGTATTAGCCCATCCCATTTTCTATAATAGCTAAAACAATGAAAAGCAAATGCGAAATAACTCTATTAAATTAAGGGTTTTAGAGTAAACGAAATAATGAACTGAGCATATAGATTTTGTTTCGTATCTGAAAAGGCGGGCGCCGGATGGTGGATGATGATGTGTCGAAAATCTTATAAGTTTTGCATAACATATATAGTAGAAGGTCCTAACCTTATAATCCTATACGTTGCGTCCACTAATTTCAAACACAAAGTAGGCATTAGCTTAAATGTGACTTCGGAAAGTAGACAGCACAATATGCTTGAAATATTAGGTGGATGTATGTGACTCCGGAAAGTAGAAAGCACAATATGCTAGAAATATTAGGTGGATGTATGTGACTCCGGAAAGTAGAAAGCACAATATGCTTGAAGTATTAGGTGGATGTACATACGGTGTACTGACATCTTGCACATGTCAAGTTCAGGATTGTTTTACAGTTTACTGAGAGGTGGACCATCTTTTCGCAAACAGGGTTAGGTCAAGGTTAGTTATAGTGTGACAAATTATGAGTAGTGCTATTAAGTGTATTTAAAATACTTAAGAATAACCATTACACCACCATTGAGGGCAGACGCTGGAATTGGGTTGGCCATGTCCTCAGAAAAGACTCCAATACGATTTCAAGAACTGCTATGCAAAGGAAGGCGGACGAAGGAGAAGCAGACCAACAAAACACGTGGAGAACCGTAGAAGCCGAGATGCGAAGCCTGAACCAGAGTTTGGACACTGCACCAAGGATGGCTACCGACCGAGCAAAGTGGAGACAATTCGTTGCTGCCCTACAAGACGCAACTAGGTGTGATGGCCACTGATTGCTTTGTTAGTCAAGAGCTAAGGATCCTAGAAGAGGTGGAAGAAGAACCATTAATGTTACCAGGAGACCGAATGAAAGATAATGACGTAAGAAAAATTTTAGGAACTATATCGTGCATCAATACATAGGGAGACAGAAAATAAAGTGGTTTGGCCATCTCATGAGAATGGAACCCTATCAGGCTGAGTTAGCTTTCCACCTTCCTTTGCCAATCTGTCAGCCTCTTCATTGCCGGTAATGAACTAATAGGGGATCCATTGGATCACAACCCTTTTGAATCGTTGACATAGTTTGTGGTGCACTTTTCTTAGGTCATCCAGGTCTGCACTATTTTGGCTTTTCTACTTTGCAATTACTGACAGTGCATCGGTAAAGAAAGCAACGTGTCTCTCTGTGCTTTCCTCTGTCATTATAACCTCTGCTGCAGTTTTCAAGGCCTCTGCCTCTGCTCTGAAGTTATTTGAGAAGATACAGAAGCAAACGGGATGCAGAGCATGTAGGTCACATACAAAATGATGCATACTACCAGCTCAACAGAAGAGAACAAATGGTAATCTTCAGACTCCGCACGGGCCACAACAGATTGGGATATCATCTATTCAACAAGCTAAAGATAGGAACTACCGATGAGTGTAACTGTGGCACTGATAAATGACAGCTGAACATCTGCTTCAAATATGCCCAACATATGCAGAACAGAGAAAACGCATATGGCCCACACCAGTATCATTCGTGGAAAAGCTCTAAAGAGATTCAAATAGCCTCAGACTGACTACTGCTTTCTTTGAAAACATTCAAGTGGACGTCTGAGAATGTACGAAGAAGAAGAACCCTATCAATTATCACGAACGCACCTACATCAGCAAAAGATCTGGTTTTAAGGCACATAGAAAACCAAGAGGCACATTGATAAACAATGTTACAGAAATCCTACAACAACATAGAATTATATCAGCCAATGCAACACACTTGGCTCACAAACAAGAAAAATTGGGTTCTCAGCAACTTCACGGCATGAATGGATGGAGAAAAAGTAAAATTAAGTAATGCAGTATTTACTTAAAGAGATTGCAGTAAAGGGTTTAGCGTTAGGATTTAGAGCTAGGGCTAGATAGAACAATAGCCGTTAACCCTAGGCTTAACCCTAACTCTGTTTGCGACTACGTAGCCGATTGTTAATGAAACTGTGATAAAACTAGTTTAAATTGCTTGAAAAAATGAAAAGACTTGTTCAAACTAAAATCATTTTCGATCTCAGTAATGCGGCTCGGATGTGAGCTTTGTCTTCTCAGTTAAAAATAACAATTATCATCTTTGTCCACTCGAATAAACCAGTATTCGCTATCAGCCATTGAAAATACCACAGGGAAGAAAAAAATTTAAACTAACGCGGTCTACTCATTCAAATAGCACAGTACTTGCCGTCTGCTCATTCAGAGAACACAGTACTTGACGTCTGCTCATTCGAATAATACAGTAGGTGTTCTCTGTTCAGTTAAATAACACAGTACCTGTCATCAGCTCATTCAAATGACACAGTAGCCTACTTGACGTCTGCTCATTCGAATAATGCAGTAGGTGTTCTCTGTTCAGTTAAATAACACAGTACCTGTCATCAGCTCATTCAAATAACACAGTACCTGTCATCAGCTCATTCAAATGACACTGTACGTGTCGTCTGCTCATTCAAATAACACAGTACTTGTCTTCTGTTCATTAAAATGACACAGTACTTGTCGTCTGCTCATTCAAATAACACATCACCCGACGTCCGCTCACGCGAAGAACATAGTATTCGTCGGCTGTTCTCTCAGAAAACAGAGTACTCACCCTTGGACACAAAAGGGACGTGTCGTTTCTGATGTTGCCCACAACTTACACGAAACCATGAATATTTAGATCTTTAAAAAACCAACTAATTCCTTAAACCTACCTCCTTACCTCGAAAGTCTATCTGTCTGTCTGTTCGTCTGTCTGTCTGTCTGTCCGTCCGTCCATCCGCCCGCCTGTCTGCCTATCTGTCTATCCGCCCGTCCGTCTGTCAGTCAGTCTGTCTGTCTGCCCGTCTGTATTGCCTGCTAATCTATCTATCTATCTATCTATCTATCTATCTATCTATCTATCTATCTATCTATCTATCTATCTATCTATCTATCTATCTATATATATATATATATATATATATATATATATATATATATATATATATATATATTTGTCTGTCTGTCTATCTATCTATCTGTCCATCTGTCAGTCCGTCTGTTTGTCTGGTCTGTCTATTGATTTACACATCTAATCTTATCTATGTCTATCTCTACATCTGGCAGGGTCCTCGTGCCCTTATAAACTGTGGTTAACACTGGACATCATCATCATGTATATCACCGTCTTCTAGGCTATTATCATCGTGCACATCACGCTGCAGTCCTTGTGACCTGCTGATCATTTCCAGGTCACTATTGTCCCCCACGGAGGTAATACCCTCACGAAAAGCTCGGAGTTCATTTGTGCTAGTGGATGTCATTGCAGTCTCGTAGATGCATGACGGAAGTCTGTGATGAGCGCTTGTTCGTAGAGGTGTGCTCTCCCCTGGAAGAATCGACGAGCACTGGCAGTACGGGAGCGTTGACTCTGTGAGAACAGTGTCCATCATGTGTCCATCTGCTCTGTGGAATGCATGTTCAGCCTGAGTGGAATTGTGCAAGGACATTACCTCCTGATGGTCACGCTGGTTCAGATCTGGATTTTGGTTCTGGGACAAGAGAAAGGCAATCTGAGAGGCCGTGTAATGGTCACGGTCGCAGTACAGGAAGCGGGCCAGAATGTTTATGTTCCTGTCAAAACAAATGAGGATGATTGGCTCGACTGTGGCCTCGGTCCAGGCTATAAAACTGAAGGCTTGGTAAACCTGGAAGGAAAGGGAGATAATAAAATAAATAGACCAAGAAGGGAAGGAAGATAATAAACATTAATTTGTCTGGAAGTGAAGGGAGATAATAAACAAAAATTAGTAATTGGCATGACAGAAGATGACAACTTGACTACATAAAAGTATCAGAAGTGATAGGCTCACCAGGAATCGTTTGCACGGCGCCGTCGACTCACTGCAGAAGAGAAACGTGATTAGACGCGCGGCCAACTCAATATCATCACTTGCCTTATCTTTCCTTATGTAGTATGAAGCCACCACTACAGCTGGTTCTCTCACCAGGAAGCCTACACAAAATATTCACATGCTCGTGCAGAAGTAGTTTCTGTAGCAATTTGTTTTACACGATAAGGTTTCCAGCCTCTTGCACCGCCCCATCTTAGTCGCCTGACACGACATGCCTAGAGAGCAGTAGTTCAAGTCTATCTTTGTCTCGCCAGAGATCCACATAAATAACATGGGGCAACTCATCATCCCAAAAATTCCTGAAGACGGTGGTCATTTTCCCGCCACTTCAAGCAGCTGTGGAATATAGGACGCGGAAACTTCTCCGGCTATTTATAAATGCAATTACCCACATAACTTTCCTATTTTCCAGTATAGGCCAAGTAACAGAAGACAAAGTGGTAAGATTGTGTATAGTAAATCGTAAAAGAATATGTATGGCGCATAATATCACTGGTTGGTTTAGGGCAGGGGTCCCTAAAGTGGTCGATATCAACCCCCCAGTGGAAAAGCCCCAGAGGTTCGATTAAACTTTTGGGGTAGAAAGTTGACAACAAGATAAGAATTAAAAATGCCTGCTGTGACTCAGTTTTAAGTCTGTAAGTGTTCTTCTGGCCAGTTAAATATTTGTTTTGTATCTTGCCGTAAATTATCTCGAAAAATTAAGGGAAGACTTTCAAGTACACATTATGTATTTCGTCGCAAGGCAGTTTCTTCTTCAACTCGGTTGGAGAAGGCTACGCTGCTACCCTGCTCCTCTCATGGAGCTGACAGTTTTGAAATATATGTTCTACTGTCTGTTTGTCCTCCCCGCATGGATGTGCATCTGTCTGTCTTATTTTCAGTTTGTTCAACAGATGGATTGTGACGATATTTGTGTACGTCCTTCTTCATTCTTCGCTCTTTCCTGAATTTCCGATTTATTTCTTTTTTCTTTCACACTCATAGTCCTATTATTTGGCATATTTTATAAACCTACATTCTTGCCTAGTCATTCCCAGACTTGTTTACGTTTCACTATGTGAATCGTAGTATTACAAGGCTAATAAGACAGGTCAGTGGATAATACTTCCATCACTTAAGTCGTCTAGCCACCTTTGATAGAGACGGTCATTGTTGACACAAGGTGGTCTCGCACGATCGACGGAGAGAAAGCCAGATTGTCTGTCTAAGAAATCCGTCTGGGAGATGTACGTAAACACAGGTGATAATATGTAATCGCTTCCGATGGCCCATCTCTGTATCAATAATACAGATAACCCGTCTGGGGAGATTATGTTGGGAAAGGTATTAGCCAGGAAATAAGTTCACCGATGTGTTTGTGAGTTTGCACAAATGCAATCGGAAGTATTACTGCCATATTTGAAAGAGGTCACGAGTTTAAATTTTAAAATTGATATTTTAAAACACGCGGGGGATAGTAATGATTTAACACCCCGACCCACATAGTTCTAAAGAGACAGGATTGGTCTAAATCGAGAGCCTGAAATAAACTTTAGCTCTCATTGGAAAGCTGGCCGGAAATACCAATCTGGGACTTGGACTGAGAAATGGAAATATAATCTAGCGAAGTCGGAGACACAAATCAGACTGCATTTTCAACAAACGTCAAGTAACAACTCCCAGTAGCCAGAGAGAAGGATCGGACAAAGAATTCCAAAATTAAAAGTGACAGATCGAAGTATTTGGGCGTCTTTGGAACTTAAAAGAGCACCCGCGATTTTACATACAAAGACTGGAAACTTAAGGAATCAGACACAAACGCCTACGTGGGATTCTGAAACTACCCCAGACCGAGTGTTCGAAGCATCAAATCAAAGTTGATGTGTCCATTCTACTGTGCCAATAGATTGCAGACCCTATTTGAGGTGAGTGTAAACCTATAGTTTAAAATTTGAATTTGACATGACTGTACTTGCTAAGGGGTGATACAAAGCGTAGGAGGCTGGCAACCTCAACATATGAAAATAGTATGTTCATAAACCACTACAGCAAGTATTTGTGTTTGCTTTATGCTAGTTCGCTCAGGAAAGCGAAAGCAGAAGCGACCCCAGACTCCGAACGGAGCAGTGAGATGATTACTTCACATGTGCAAAGGGTGTATAGTATCATTTTGTGAGATATGTGTACTTTTATAATGTTAGTTCAGGCAAATCATTGCACTCGCGCTGTCCAGACACATTTCCACCATTTAAGTAACCAGAAGAATAACGGTGATTTCTAATCATATTCATGAGTTATCTTATGTATACTCAAGGAGAATAATTATTCAAAGTGTCTAACATTGGTGGGTGGACAGCGAGACAATGCGCCTTTTAATCTGCAGCCCACAAATGTACTTAGCAGAGGCATTTGTTCTTTTATTTTTCCTAAAGTTCGTGGTACAAGACTACATTACTGTTTGTGGTACGAAGTTACACTTACAAGAGACCAGTCTGAAGTAAGAGTCTTCGCCACTATCTTGTGATTCAAAAGCTAGGGTCGACACCAACTACCTACAGTGGAGACGTTGTGAAGACACCCATCTTGACATTAGGAGTGAAGTTCATCTAGACGCCTTTAGAGAAGAGTCCTCATCACGAAAGACCTGACAACGACCCATTGCAGTAGTCAGCCAGTTAAGTTTTTTGTAACAGGCGCAAGCAACGGACAATAATTATCAGTCCCCAATTAAGTCTCGATGAAGACAATTTCTTAAACCTCCTAAAATTATCTTCATCCATATTTATTTTAACTTGTTAAATAGTAATTGATTATTAAATTTGTTATATGTTATTTTACAAATTCATAGTTGATTCAGTTCTTATGGATAAGTGAGCGCATGAATGATATAAAATCTGTAATACCGGTACATATACATATAGTTACAGCCATAGAGCCAAAAATACATATAACCGGATTTTCACTGGATTAAACCAGCTTGGGGGAGGTGAGCTCGAACAAGCCATACTATTGCTTAAAACTTCACAAAAGGTCCCGGATCAGATAAAAGTTAATAGTGCTCTGCCCTATTCTTGACTTCTGAATTATCTTGTGAATACTATCTTGAGATAGGAGCATCATTACCCTTCTATCTACAACTCTGCCAAAAGTAATCTTGTGCGATAGTAGACACCTTTGAAGACCCATTTTAGATACTCTTGAGGTCGATTAAGGATCAAGGATTCCATGGAGGTGTCGGGATTCATAAAAGTGTGGAACCATTGGTTTAGGGTAACGCACGTGTAAAAACATAAATAAACAAAGAGGGAAATCCGAGGCCTATAAATTGTAAACAATATAAATAAATATGTATGTGGCAGGCCCTTGTAGGAATGAAAGAAGGAGAGCATTAGACATAAGAAAAATAACAGAAGTGATAGGCTTATGGGGGAATCGAACCAGAGACCACGCGCACGGGTCGTCCCCTCGTTGCTGGAGTGAGTCGTAACCTGCTTATTTAAGGAAAGGGAGAGAAGAATAATAAAGAGTTGTCTTGTCTTTTTGCGCCATAAACATTTATATAGTCTTCTTCTTCTTCGTCGTCGTCGTAGTACACTCTCAGACGTCTACTTTATTTTCCAAGTAAGCAGAGGTCAGCTCCATAGAGCTTTTTCAGGAAGGATACTGGTGACGGCCAATATGTGCTTTATGTGTTCCTCATATGTTGGGCATCTTTGAAGCAGATGTTCAGCAGTCGTTTTATCGGTGCCACAGTTATAGGTAGTTCTTATCTTTACATTGTTAAGAAATTGTCAAGTAGCATCAGAGCAGAGGCAGAGGACTTGAAAGCTGAGCAGATGCTGTAATGACAGAGGGAAGCACCGACAGACAAGTTGCTTTCTTGACTGACGCCAAGGAGTCAGAATAATGCAGACCTGGGTGACCTAAGAGTAATACTTCACTGACTATGTCACTGATTCAAAAGAGTTGAGATTCAATGGGCCCCATCTTATTGCAACGTCCCCGTCAAATGCAGAGTTCTGACAGATTGACAAGCTACCTTAGCCTCATACGAGAATAACTTTCGAAGAAGCAAAGAGTTTTATCATAAGCAGATACAGGAACAAATGAGATGCAGAGCATCAATAACACAATTACCAGCTCAGCAGAAGAACTGAACAAGTAGTAATCGTCAGAATCCGCACGTGTCACAACAGATTGGGGTATCTTTTATACAGTCGCGAGCGAGTAAGGCGACAAAAATGGCGGGAATGAATTATGATGTTTCTTTCTGCTACCTGTCCTGATGACGGCATTATTTCTCCTGTAGTCAGTTAATTCCTTCCCACTCCATTTCATTTTCATTTGATCTTTATTGTCAAACATCTGGATGCATTGAGGATAAAGCCACACATCAACTCTTCAAAAATGACACACGGAGAAGTGAGAAGTGAAAATAAGCCAATCAAATTAAATTTGAAAATTAATTAACATCTCTTTTATAAAACACTTTTTATTTGTGGTAAAGTAACGAAAGTTTTTAGAGACACTTTAAGATTGTTTGGGTTCCTCCCCCGCGTTAGCGCTACATAAAGTTGACCATTAGCAAAGACTGTTTCTGGTAGGTTCACGCCCACATGATTACATACTTA
This sequence comes from Oreohelix idahoensis, assembly GCA_024509875.1. Lineage (NCBI taxonomy): Eukaryota > Metazoa > Mollusca > Gastropoda > Stylommatophora > Oreohelicidae > Oreohelix > Oreohelix idahoensis. The sequence goes on from JAMPIV010021638.1 coordinate 129,342, forward strand.
CTTACTTACTTAGTCGTTCCTCTTCTACCGTGAGGTGTAGAGGTTTGGAAGAGAGAACGCCATACTATTCTATCGGCTGTCTTCCTCCTGGCTTGGTTCCATTCTAGTCCTCGGTCCTTCAAAGATTGTCTAATGTTGTCCTCCAGCGGACATCGGGTCGTCCTGGAGGTCTGGATCCCTGGCTCTTAGTTTCCCATGCTTGCCGTGGTAGCCGATCTTCTCCTATTCTGCAGACATGGCCAAACCATCTCAGCTGGGACTGTTCTACTTGGATCTGCAGGGGTTGGGTTTTTACGCCTTGACGTATCGTCTGGTTGCGGACCATGTCTCTCCTTGTTACTTCAACCACCTTCCTCAGATACCTCATTTCTGAGGTTTGGATCTGGCTTTTGTGGGTTGTAGTCATTGCTCATGACTCGCATCTATACGTCAAGACTGGGACATAGGTGGAGAGGTATACAGCCATCTTCAACTTCTTACCAACTTCTCTTTTGCTGAGAAATCCTCGATTTATGGCTTGAAAAAGTCTCCCAGCTGCTGCTCTTCGGGTAGCCAACTCTTCTTTGATGCCTCCTGTTGCGGGTCTTTTATAATATTATTCATACAGTCTGAGTAGACGTCTTGCTATTCTGGCCAAGAACACATTGGGTACATCTGATAGACCACGAACACCGTAATTTGAACTGAAACTAGTAATGTCACCACAAAGGCCAAGTGGACAATTCCATATAACGTTTAATCGCACAAACGCTGCTCCACAATTATCAACTGGAAAGCCATAATATCTATTGGCATTACATATACAGTCATCAGTATAGCTCAGTATCGTCTGTAGCTAAAACGCTGTCCTCGACAGGTTAACACATTTTATTAATTACTCACGTTCTTCACAGAAATCATAATGCCTTTCAAACATAAATTAGCATCATCACACGGAGGTGTATGGATGATCTAATGGTCGAACATTGTAGGAATATGTCATGTAATAATATAATTCTCAGGAGCTCAGAGACATACGTCCACTTGCCTCAAAAACACACATCGAAGACTCAGAGACATACGTCCACTTGCCTCAAAAACACACATCGAAGACCCAAGCAGACGATCGCTAATTTTTTGGGTTACCAACTTTGGCGTCTGCAACATGGGCTAAAAGGCAATGTCGTAACTTCCTGTTTCCAAGGACTACCAATCATAAACAAATATGAATACTTGTCGAACCATTTTGATATCGACAGACATGTTATGAATTTAGTCATAACATTACTCGCTGTCTTGAGATACGGCAGAGCTTTTTGATCCGTCTCCAAGGTAAATCTCGCTCCCATAAGGTAACGTTGAAGTTTGGCGAAGCAAAACACAATCGCCAATAGCTCCCTCTCGACAATGGGGTACTTCTGCTCCGTAGGCGTAAGTTTCCTACTAACATATAGGATTGGATGAATACAACCTTCAAATTCTTGCATAAGCGTTCCACCGATTCCTGATCCCGAGGCGTCAACTCTGGGGGTAAAAGGAAATCGAGCGTCAGGTAATCTCAAAATTGGTGATTTAGAGAAACAGATTTTCAATACATTTAAAGCAACATCACAGGCATGGGACCAGAAAATTTTGTTTGGCGAGTTCTTCTTCAACAACGACGACAGAACTGAGGTAATATCCGAAAAATTAGGCAAGAATTTTCTATAGAAACTCACTAAGCCTAACAGACTGCGAACCTGTTTCTTAGTTCTATGAATTTCAAGATTCAAGATTTTCGAGATAGTTGAATCTTCAGGTTTAAGAAAACCACCTCCTACCTTATGACCAAGAAAAGAAATTTCAGTGAATCCTAATCTTGTTTTAGAAGGTCTAGCAGTAAGATTATGAAGACGCAAGGTATTTAATAACGACTGAATTCCAAGAACATGTTCTTCCCAAGATTGATGAAACAGACAAATATCATCAATATAAGTGATTAAATCCTCACGGTCAGAGAAAAGTTTGCGCATCATGCGAACAAAGGTAGCAGGAGCGTTAACAAGACCGAACGACATAAAATTAAATTGAAACAATCCTAGAAGTGTAGCGAAAGCTGTATACGGTTTAGCTTTGTCTGATAATGGCACCTGCCAATAGCCTTTTGATAAGTCAAATTTAGTAAAGAAAGTAGCTGTAGCTAGTCAATCCAGAAGAGACTCTAACAAAGGTAATGGTTTTGCGTCTTGGATAGTCACAGCATTTAAGCGCCTGAAATCTTTGCAAATACGAATAGATTTGCCTTTCTTCCTAATCAAGACCATATGAAAACTGTATGGAGAATGTGATGGAGTAAATATTTAGCTTTATCATCTGTTTCATTTCTTCCTGCATCTGTGATTGCAAATGAATAGGTATAGGATATGGTTTCAGTTTGATAGGTTTGAAATCTGTCAGCAGGATATCATGCTGAATGATATCTGTATGCCCAGGAACATCCGTGAGCACATCAGAAAAGGATTGCATTAACTGAGAAATCTGCTTCTTCTGAAGAGAAGCAAGAGTTGGCGCAATAGCAATATCCCTCCAACTCTCCGTAGCTAAAAGAGGTAAATTTGGTGAAGATAAAAGTGGTTCAGTGTCATCAGGTAAGTCAGACAACTCTTCCTGTATTACCGCCAAGGAAGAGCGGCGATCAGCAGACTCGTCGATAGCTCCAAAGACTGGTTTAAGATGCGGAGGACGAGAATAAAATTGCTGTAACATGTTTATATGAAAAGTTTTTTCCTTTCCATTGATAGACAAAATATAGTCAACATCTGACAATTTATCAATAATTGTATAAGGTCCTCTCCATGAAACCAGTAATTTATTTTCTTTATTTGGTACTAACACATAGGCCTCATCACATGACCATAATTGTCGCAGTTTTCTGTTTTGATTCACAAACAATGAGCCTTTAATTTCGCCCTTTCTGACGCCTCCACTGCTATTTGGCATGCGTCGATAATTTTTCTCCTCAGATTAACAACATATTGGTAAGAAGTTTGAACACCTTCATTCATGTCAGCTCCAACCAACAATTGTTTTTAAATGGACATAGGTCTTCTAGGTTTAGCACCAAAGACTAACTTAAATGGCGCAAACCCGGTATGTTCGTTGGGAATTTCCCTATATGCAAATAATATTGCAGGCAATACTCTATCCCAATCTTGCGGGTATTTAGTCGTAACCTTACACAGCATCTGCTTCAAACAACAATTGAGCCTCTCAATTTTACCATTTGAGGCTGCGTGATAGATTGAGCTAAGAGAACGGTCTATATCAAACTCTTTCATCATCTGTTTCATTACGTCAGAGACGAATTGAGTTCCCCGGTCTGATATAATGTTTTCGGGAAAACCCAATATATTAAAAATTAAAAATAGTGCATCTGCCACATCCACTGTTGAAATGGTTTTAAGAGGAAAAGCCTCTGGCCAGCGCGTGCACAAATCGATGCAGGTCAGCACATATCGGTGACCTCTAGCTGACGGGACTTTAATGGACCAATAAGGTCAATCTCTATCTTTGCGAAAGGACGCAATGATATATCCGATGCCTGGATAAGCGCATTATGTTTAGGTCTTTTAGTTGACACGTCTTGGCAAACTTTGTACGTGCGACAAAAAGTTTTGACATTTTTTATCACACCAGGCCCAAAAAAATGAGACAAAACTCTCTGTTTTGTTCTAGCAATTCCCAAATGCCCTGCACAATTAATGTCGTGAGCATGTCGTAAAACGAATGGTCGAAAACAAGCTGGTAACATGATCTGTTTTCTTACAGATGTAGCAACCTGAAAATTCCTAATAAAAATACCATTCTTTAAAGTATACCAATGTTTTGAATTTTCTTTAACCATTATATCATCTGATTTTGCAAACTGAAAAAATTTCTTCAAGGAATCATCATCATTCTGTCTCAGAATGAAGGAATCCTTATCAATAAGTTCCACCTGTAGATTATCATCATTTTCCTCCTCCTCATTATTATTCTCTTCGTTAGTCACCATCTCCTCAGTCTCATTCTCATCATTCATCACCTCATCTACAACATTATCGATTTGGTTCAGATTATGCATCTCAGCACGAGCCTGAGCTCTGGTCGAAATCAGCATTTGCACTGATCAGATGCTGTTGTTCCCATTTTTCAATATCTTTCTTAGTACATTAACGAAGATCAGGAATATTTCCCAAGATTATTTCTGCGATTGAATTATTTAACAAGCATACAAGAGCTTTTCCTGTAAAGTAAGGAGTATCCAAAAACACTTTCGCAGTTGGATAGTATTCCACTGTGCCACCAAATGTAATACAATTAACCTCCCTGCCTGTGTAATCCAATTGATCCACTAAAGATCTGCGCACATCAATCGTTGTACAACCTGTGTCTATGAGAAGTGACACAAGTTGATTGTTCACAAAACCCTTATTAAAGACCAGTGAACCTGTTCCATCATATGAGGACATAACTGGCAAAGGATGTCCACACAGGAGCCTAGGTACTCCCTCTAGCTGAAACAAAGAATTGCGTTCAGAACAATTAGTACTGTTAGATAAATCTATACTACATGCATTAGCATGAGACACCATTATTATTCTGAACGGGATTATTGTCATTAACATGTACAACAGCATTTGAACGTTCAGGGTTTCTTGACTGTCTATAGTTATTGTTCTGTTGAGAACCTCTGTTATTAAAAGAATTTTCATTATTTCTGTAAAATGACCTTTGTTCTCTGCCTGATCTGACATTATATCCACCTCTGTTCTGATATATTCATTAGGCCCAAAAGATGATTGTTGAGGAAAAAATCCCTCATCATAAGAGTTATAATTTTTTGAGGCTGTTGTGATTTTTTTGTTAAAATTATATCTTCCTCTGAAATTGCCATTGTTATGATCTCTATTTACTCGATAGTTTCAATCCATACTGTTGGATCTCTGTCTAGGTGAATTATACATCGCAGTCCTAGCAGATGCCACTGGCAAGGAATCCTTAATGTTTATTTTACTAAGGTTCCTACCCGGATGTGCAATTTGACATTGACGACCAAAATTTTCCATAGCATAATGTTTCAGGTTTCTCTCCTGTAGGAATGATAAAAAGTCGCCACTGACTGAAGACAACACCTTGTCTCTAAAAATCAAATCAGCCAACCCCTCAAAAGTTTGTTCAATTTTTTTAGATGAGACAAATTCAGTAAAATCTTTAGCTGAATCTGGTAATAATGATTTAAACTTCAGCCTATAGCCATTCTCATTCAATTGATACTTCATTAGCAACAAGGCTTTTACAGCCTCCTAGTCATTTCTGGTCTGATCATCCATTGTACAGACTGCAGTTAGAGCCTCACCCACCAACAAAGTCATCAGCCTACTAGGCCATGTAGCTCTATCAATTTTAAACTCTTGGCACTACATTTCATACCTATTTAAGAAGCATGAAATATCGTCTATATTTGAGGTAAATTTTGGCAGATTGAGCTTAAAAGTGGAAGCATGGTCTTTTTTCCAGCCTCGCCATTCACTGGATTAACCTGAGGTTGTTGAAGTCTCAATTTCTCCAATTTAATTTCTGCCATTCTAAGCTCTTGTTGTGCTTTTATTTTTTTATCCTTAAGCACTTGTTGTGCTTTTATTTCAGCTTGAGCCTGAGCATATGCCAATTTTTTCCTCAAGCTCATATTATCTTCTCTTATTCTCTTGTTCAAGAGCTAATTCATCTTGTCTCCTTTTTTCAGCTAATTCTTCTTCTCTCCTTTTTACAGCCAATTCATCTTGTCTCTTTTTCTCAATTAATTCTTCTTCTCTCCTTTTTTTCAGCCAATTTCTTGCCTTCTTTTCTCCTCTAATTCTTCTGTTTTTTCCTCTCTATCTAATTTTCTCTGCTCTCTGACTTCATTGTCCACATAAGTCTTTAAAGCTTCACCCTCCATACCAAATTCTTTTCCAAGCTTCATAAAATACTCTGCGGTAGGCATTATTCACAATTATTGTGCTTTCCAATAGCTGAAAAATAATGCACATATTATATAATGAATATGGGTGCAATATTAGCAACAATGTTTTCACCACTCAAAATCAACCAACTGCATGTTATTGTAGGAGCAAAAAAATGGATACAAACAATATGACAGAATACAGTTACAAGAGCTAATTCAAGATAATACTAATGATGAAACAAGGCAGAAATGTATGAATTGTAGAACAAATGAACAAAATGAGCTCTATCACACATATGACAAGACAAGTACGATTTCACAACATATATGACATCAATAAATGAAGGATAGCAAGGTAAGATGAACAATATTACAAACAATAATGGAGAAAAACTGAATAAAAATTACAATCAACTTTACAACAATAACAAACTTACAAAAATTACAGGACCTTCACAACTAGACAGATATTGGATCTGGTTAATTCAATCAAGGCGGTAACACTCAGCAATGTACGCCGGCCCCTTAATTTGAAGAAATCAGATACAATCAACTAAAGAACGCTCATGAATTTTCTCGATCATACGAACGAGGTATTGAAAAAATTCATAAGTCCCTCCAACCACCCACTACTTACAAAAACATATATTCACGAAAATACATAGAACATAGAAAAAAAAGAACTCTCGCAAATAAGATTCTCAGCATCACACGCTGTATGTAACCTTAAATGTACTTATCTGTTTGCCAGTAATAAGGATCCTCCTGGATTTTCGCCTCCTTCCCAATGGCACGATGAAAACACTCCTTATGGACCAGGTTAGGATTAACTTTCACCAACAGCGCACTCGAGGACTGCCCATTGGTCCGTCGTCTTCTTGATAGTAGGCCATCATCGGCATAAAACTTGAATTTTTCAATCGAAAACTTGATATGAAAATTGTCTTTCTTGAATAGTTTCAACTTCTGCAGTAAACGTGAAACTTTGAACAATAATTAATGTTCATACAACCCCACACAGATCAGCAGACGACACACATCGCCATTTTGAAAATTTGTGATTTTTTCAAATAACAAAGTCCAACGACTTGAAACATTATTCCTGATCTCAGCATTCAATATTAGAATCAGGATCCCAGCTTGAGGCTCCCATTTTAGGAGTTGCGGGTCTTTTATAATATTATTCATACGGTCTGAGTAGACGTTTTGCTACTCTAGCCAAGAACACATAGGGGTACATCTGATAGACCACGAACACCGTAATTTGAACTGGAACTAGTAATGTCACCACAAAGGCCAAGTGGACAATTCCATATAACGTTTAATCGCACAAACGCTGCTCCACAATTATCAACTGGAAAGCCATAATATCTATTGGCATTACATATACAGTCATCAGTATAGCTCAGTATCGTCTATAGCTAAAACGCTGTCCTCGACAGGTTAACACATTTTATTAATTACTCACGTTCTTCACAGAAATCATAATTCCTTTCAAACATAAATTAGCATCATCACACGGAGGTGTATAGATGATCTAATGGTCGAACATTGTAGGAATATGTCATGTAATAATATAATTCTCAGAAGCTCAGAGACATACGTCCACTTGCCTTAAAAACACATATCGAAAACCCAAGCAGACGATCGCTAACTTTTTGGGTTACCAACTTTGGCGTCTGCAACATGGGCTAAAAGGCAATGACGTAACTACCTGTTTCCAAGGACTACCGATCATAAACAAATATGAATACTTGTCGAACCATTTTGATATCGTCAGACATGTTATGAATTTAGTCATAACACCTCCCTTCCGGTCTATGACAGCTCCATCATCATCATCATCAGTTGCCATTTCCACAACGAAGGTTGGCTGTAACGGATCTCCAACGTTTTCTGTCTCTTGTCTTGGTGGTGCACTCTGATAGACTCTTTCCTGTCCATCTCTTGATGTTATCTTCCCACTTATAGCGCTGTCTTCCCCTTGCACGTTTGCATTCAACTCTCCCTTCTGTTATGGTCTTCTTCAAGGTGTTATGCCTTTTTATGTGGTCAAAGTATTTTAGCTGCCGAACTTTGACCTCCCTCATTAGTTCTCTTTTCATACCTAGATTTTCTAGGATCTCCTTATTTGTTTTCATCTCTTTCCATGAGATACGCCCCATTCTTCTATATATCCACATTTCAAGAGCCTCAATTCTTTCTTCCAAATGCTTATTCATCGTCCATGTTTCTGCACCATACAGAAATGCAGAATATACGAGGCGTGTTCAAATGAAACCCGTCCCAGTGGCTTTATAACAAATATATGTAAGGTATATCAGCTGGAGTAGTAGAATTAAATACAGCAACTGTTATGAAACAAGTACTCACTGGGGTTCTTTAGAAATAGTCACCATAGGCATTCAGACACGCATCCCACTGCTTGGGTAGACGGCGGATGCTGTCCGAGAAAAAAGACTTTGGTTGCTTATTGAACCATTTGGTCACCGAGGCCCTGACGTCTGCATCGGAGTCGAATCGTTGTCCCTTTAGAGATTTTTTTAAGGGTCCGAACAAATGAAAGTCACATGATGACAAATCGGGGCTGTAGGCTGGGTGTGGCAGAACTTCCCACCTTTTCCTTGCTAACGCTTCCTGCACAATGTTCGCAACATGTGGACGAGCATTGTCGTGCAACAGAATCATACCATGCGAAAGCATGCCGGGTCGTTTATTCTTGATGGCTGTAATCAGGTTGTCTAGTGTGTTTTTGTAGCAGATGACATTGATGTTCACGCCAGGCTCTTTAAAGTCTACCAATAGAAGCCCTTCGTGGTCAAAAAATGCGGTCAGCATAACCTTACCGGCAGAAATCTGTGACTTGAAATTTTTGGGTTTGGTGATCCTGGATGTTTCCATTGCATGCTCGCTGTTTTGCTGCACGGCTCAAAGTGGTGGCACCACGACTCATCGCCTGCCACTATGCGCAACAGAAATGCATCACCCTTCTCTTCGTAACGCAGCAGGTGGTTCAAACCCCCCCCCCCCCCCCATGCGTTCTTCCTTATGGTGATCGGTCAGCATCCGTGGGACCCATTGTGAACACACCTTTCGATACTTCAGTTTCTTCCTAACCACCATTTGAACTGTCCCAAGAAACACAGCGAATTCCTCTGCTAGCGAACGTAAGCTCCGACGACGGTCCACCCGTATTGCTGCATCAATCTCGGCGATGGCTTTTTCTGTCGCAACAATATGCACCTGACCTGGCCGCGGAAGATCTTTCGTTAACTGACGTCCTTCTCGAAACATTCGTGCCCAGTCTTTCACTGTAGTCTTAGACACACTTTTGTCACCAATCCCTGCTTTCCTTCGGCGATGAATGTCGACTGGTCGACATCCTTCGGCTGTTATGAACTGAATCACCGCTCGCTGATCGACCTTGGACGGATTCCGTATCACACCAGCCATTGTTTTAACGGTCTGCAGCACAAACAATGAATACTAGGAGAATGAACACTTACACACTTGTACATGAGTATGTGCTTATTACATCAGATGTGACGTCATCATGCTCCTCCTATAAATGTCCACTTGGCGCAGCACGGGGGGGTTTCATTTGAACACGCCTCGTATAACACTTTAAGATTCTCAGTTTTAATTTGTGAGATAACTGTTTGGATGTCAGTATATGTTTCATGTTGTTGAGTGTAGATTTTGCCATTCCTATTCTCTTCTTGATTTCTGTTTCACATCTGCCATCTTCTGTTATTATATGACCAAGATATACGTAGCTCTTGACTTGTTCCAGGATTTTCCCATTTACGCTTATCTTTAATGTGGGTTTATCGTCTGTTTTGCTAATTATCATAGTTTTTGTTTTCTCAATATTAATGTCGAGTCCATATTCATGACTTATACTGTTCACTTGCTTCACTAGTTCTTGTAACTCCTGTTCGCTTTCAGCTAACAACACGGTATCATCTGCATATCTAAGGTTGTTTATTGACCTTCCACTGATGTTCAGTCCTGGTATTTCCTGTATCTGTTTGAAAAATTTTTCGGTGTATAAATTAAATAGGCAGGGGGACAGCACACAACCTTGTCTGACAGCTCCAATGTATTTCAAATGGTCGACCTCCTCCAGGACCTGTTCTCCCAGCTTAATCTGCTGTCTTCTTTCCTCTCGTGATATCACCATGGTTTTTGTTTTCTAGCTGCTTATGATCATCCCTCTCTTCTCCAGCTCTTCCTTCCAGACTTGCAGGTTGGATTGAAGATTTGCCTCTGATTTAGCAATCAGAGCAACACCATCAGCAAATGCCAGCTCTGAAATACAGACCTGTCTCATCTTCCAGTACCCCACTGAATACTTTCTTGTTCTCTCCTTACATGCCTTGATGACATCGTCCATGAGGAGTATGAAAAGATAAGGCGACAGGATATCACCTTGTCTTACACCAGGGGTGATCCTGAATTCTTCTGACTTATGGTTTGCCGTTCTCACATAATTTCTGCAAGACTTGTAGAAGCTCTGTATAGCATGAATCAGAGGTGTTGGAATGTCCTTCCTTGTTAAACAGTCCCAGAGTTTGCTCCAGGGGACATTGTCAAACGCCTTTTCCAGATCTAAGAAGCAAAGATGGATCTCATTCTTATACTCAAGAGCCTTTTTCACTTAACTGTCTGAGTGTGAAGATTAGGTCTTGAGTACTTCGATTTGCTCGGAAGTCACACTGGACCTCATCCAATTGTGGCTCAGCTAGTCGTCTGAGTCTCTGCTCCAGTATTCTAGAGTAGATTTTACCAAGGACGCCGAGAAGGGATATGCCTCTATAGTTTCCACATTGTCGGTTGTCACCCTTTTTGAAAATTGGTGTTATTATGGCAATCTACCAATCCTTTGGTATGGTCTTGTTGCACCAAACTGCCTGTAGGACCCTTATGAGTAATAGGTCGCCTGCTGCTCCCATGTACTTAACCATTTTTGGTGTTATACCATCATGCCCTGCTGCTTTGTCCATTTTGATTTTCTCCAGTGCTGTCTTCAGTTTGTCGCAGTGTTGGTTTATGAAGTGAGGACTGGTCACGACATCAATTAATAATATGTGACAGTGTCGGTGTGTTGATTCTTCTTTTAAAGTAAACTAGGTGACTGGGGCAGGCCTAGTTGTCTACCTTCTATTTGTCAATTTGGTCCATTGACCTATCTTCCAAGTAAGAGTATATCTTAATACTGGCCCTCACCGCCAGAGTTCTTGATTCGTTCCATCCCTTCTTATGATGTTACTTAAGTGACAACTTCGTATAGCAGTTATTCCCTTATGCCAATTATCTTGTTTACTCAAGCACTCAACAACCTTTTAGAGAGCTAACCCAACTTGAGAAGTGTTCCATCAAAACAAGTGATTTATTTACATCAAAAATTCCATCATAACAGGAGGCATGTGGTACAAATTCAAGGTACAAACATTTCCTAACTGCCTCTTGTATGTCCCATTCCTTCTGGGCACACTCACATACCTATATATATATAGTTATAGCTCTCTGCCTGAGAACATATTCAGGTATGGTTTATACATATTTTCTTCCCTTAAGGCTTTTCTATTTATTCTGGCTTCTCCCAAGCCTTTCATCAACTCTTTCCTGAGTTGGTTTCTTTTGTCTACTAATCCTGTCAATTTTGACTCAATTTAATCAAATACCATCATCTAAAAATTCATATATGCAAATCAATTCATTGGGTACACCTGTTGCGATATCCTCATACTTATACCTGCTAGAGAGCGCATGTTTCATCCTGTAAATACAATCAGCCTTCAATTGCTTACTCATCTTACTTGTAGCAGTCGATGTTGCAAAGTTCATTATACAATAGCCCAACACGGCTATTAAGTCCCTGTTCTTCTGTAAAATCTCCTCAGCTGCCTACTTAGTCTCAGTTTATTCACCTCATAGTCAATTTTGTAGCTTCAGCTTCGTTTCTCATTATTCTGCGCTCACCTAGTTGTAAGCGTCGTTAACCTTGTAATACTTTGTTTCAACTTCTGAAATCATTCTATTCAATGTCTATCAAAAGTTATGAGTCAAAGGACCTACTTACTCTGGTTGCACAGAATCCTCACAACACTCATATTTCTTACTATCACCTCTTATCTCTAAACCTATATTTTAAACACCGTTCTGTCTTTCATATGTGAATAGATTCTACTACTCTAACTAGGTCTATATCATTCTTCAGAAGTATTCATTCTGTTTCTCACAGAAATTAAACTTGAGCCTGGCAGAATAGACATTCCTGCCACTCTACGTCCTTAACTAGGACTGCTCCTGCGAAAATGCGTCCGCTCGACAGCGCGTCTAAATGGGTTCTCTTCTATAAAATCATTAACAGCTGATCTGTCCTTGTTTACTGTAAATTCATTGGTTCCTCCTATTCTTCGCTCAGCTGAAATATGTTCACGCTTATCCGCTGTGTAAACAACTCAGTGAAGTGTCATCCGTTGTCCTGGTAAACTTTTCACGTGCATATTTTTTTTCCTCTCAACTCACTTAATCATATCAGGGAGGTAATTACCCATTGTCTCCCTTTGCATATTTGACTTAACCTTATATTGTCTTCTCTAAAGCTTGCTATACAATTCTTATATGTACATTTTCTAAACCATAATTACCAACTCTCCAAATCTACTTATGTGTAATTAAGCACTTTCCTCCCCTGACTTTAACAATTAGAGTCTTCTCCCCTTGATCAAAGCATGACTTCACTCATCTCATTTCCCTTTTAGCAAGACAAATAGTCTCTATCCAAATCTATTCCCATTTCTCAAACCACCCTTTCACACCTTCCCTCTCAACCAAAACCAAATCACCGCTTACAATTCCTGCTCGAGCATTTCACAACGCTCCTAGCAAAGTGAACGGTGACAAGTTCTTTCATCTTTATGTCATCTTCACCACCACTGATTTTCTCTTCTGTGCTAGTGGTTATCATTTCTGATGCTTGACCTTGCTCACCATCCAGGAGCTCTGAAAAATATTCTTTCCATCTTTCCATTACTTCTTTTGGGATAGTAAGCAATTTGCCTTGCTTGTCCTTTATAAATTTAAGAGGGCACTGTTTTTCCTTCCTCATATTCTTTAGGGTCTTATAGAACAATTTCTGGTTTTCTTGCGCATCGTTTTTAGGTTTTCTCCAAATTTTTCCCCGGACTTCTGTTTTCCTGCTAGCACCTTGTTCTTTGCTTCTGTTCTGAGTATAATATATTCTCTATATTTCTCTGCTTTTCCTGCTGTGTTTTTAGCTCCTACGTATTGTTTTCATGCCTTTTTCTTCTCTCTGAAGTTGGGTTGGCCACGTCCTCAGAAGAGACCCTGGCTCCATCACAAGAATAGCTATGCTATAGACCCCTGAATAAAAGAGAGGCCGGCCAAAAATAACTTGGCGGAGAACTGTGGAGGCCGAGATGCAAAGAATGAACCAGAGCTGGGGCACTGCGCAAGGATGACCGCCGACCGTGCAAAGTGGAACCAGTTGATGCTGTCCTACAAGACTCCACCAGGCGTGATGGCTACTGACTGCTTTAACAGTCGGCGGCTAAGGATCAAAGAAGAAGCAGGGACATGACCGTACGGTACCGTACATAAATAATTGAATATCTTATTTCTCTCCGTCTGCCTATCAGCGGTGTAATGAGACAAGGATTTCTGCGTGTGGTGAATTTGTGTTCATTTTATTCAAGCCACGCCCTGTTTACCTGCACCATCTGTTATAGTTTTTATTTTCTACGTCTCTTCTTTATTCTTTATATGTGTATCTCCAGTTCACCTTTCCGTGTGTTTTTGTGCCTATATGAATTTCTCCAGCCATTGGAATCTTAAAACAAGAACTGTCCTGTGTGGCTAAAAGGCGATTCTTTATTCTTTAGATGTGTGTCTCCAGTTCAGTGTGTTTTTGAGTCTTTCTGAATTTCTTTAACCTTAGAAACCTTAGAACAAGACCTGTTCAGTAAAGCTAATAGATAATCCTTTATTCTCTGTTTCACCTTTCAGTGTGTTTTTGAGTCTTTATTCTTCAAATGTGTATCTACAGTTCACATTTCCATGTGTTTTTGATTCTTGATTATTTTTTTCTCAATTTTTGGAATCTTAGAACAAGAACTGTCATGTGAAGCTAATATACAATTCTTTCTTCTTTAAATATGTCCCCAGTTCGCCTCTCCATGTGTTTTTGATTCACTTTTCCAGTTGTTTTTGAGTCTTTCTGAATTTCTTCAACCTTTGGAATCTCCGGGGGAAAAAAAAACACTGTAAAGCTCTTAATTATATTATTAAAATAAAAAATATGGTATGGCGTCAGTTTTACGAATGGACGATACATCAAAAACATGGGATGTTTCGCGGTTCACCTTTCGGCAGCCACAGTTACCTATTTACTGTAAAACTCTTTTAAACAGATTGTTTTTCAGTCTCTGAATTTCTTCAACACTTGGAATCACAGAAGAAGAACTGTCCTGTGAAGCTATTAGACGGTGTCAGCGGCGTGTTTCCTCTAAACAAAAACATGGTCTTTTCCTATCTCTTCTTGTACCATCAGTTGTCTAGTTCTTTCTAAACCAAATTCACGGGTCTGTTGCAAAGGCGCCCCTTCAATATTTGGCACCCGGGGCGGATCCCACCTTTGGCACCCTTCTGCCATAAAGAAAAACACTGGCAAGCATATTTTTAACAGTAAGTACTATCATAATCGTGTCCAATGGCACCCCTTTCCTGGCTGTCACCCGGGGCGGACCGCCCTCTTCGCCCCCCCCCCCCCCCCTTAGTACGCCACTAGTTCGGAATAAAGGTAAAAGTAGATCCATAGCGTATACTGCCGTAGGCGAGAGAAGTGTTAGAGACTTCACTATACTATCTCCGGCTTTTCTGAGCTGGGATAGACCAGCTCCTTTCCTCGGTGCCTTTGTCGTCCCTAAATCAAGATTGCCACACCAACATAGAAACAGAGTGACAGCAGGACCTTCCCAACCCATCTGATGGAGAAAGAAGTATGGTGACGACAGAAGCCTGAGACAGACCGCCAACTTTATGAGAAATAGATGTGGTTGTGTGAGAAAGTCTGATTGGCTAAGTGGTTATAACGTTTTCCTCTCGCTGCATAGCTCCAGTCTACTCAGCTGTAAATGGGTACCTGGCTCTGCTATTGAGTTAGGAAAGGCAAAGGCACCCTACCGTATAAAGCTATACCTGCTATGATGAAGTCTCTAACATTTCACTCCCACACGACAGTATTTGCTATGGGATTACCCTCTTTTCTATATGAGAGCGATGACAGAAGTTTCTTCTTCATATGCTTCTTTGACTTTTTCATCACTTGAGAGACTGCCATCTTTATGGGATAAATAAATGTGATTCTTCTTCTTCTTCCTCGTTCGCCCTGAAAAGGACGGTGGTTGCGTTGTGTCTGTTTACGCCTAAGCTGTGATATCTGCACCTTTCGGTCGACACATCCGACTTCAGCACGGCATTTTCAGGGACCGGGTTTGCCTTCCCATTGCGATCCGCACTCGCTCAGCCAGACTGCACTGCTGCAGACTGTTTCCAGGACCACCACGTGGAGGTGGAGTGCGGTCTTGACCAGCTCTGGTTCGCTGGTCCTGATGCAAGCAGTACAGCTATGGGTCGCTGACTGCATTCACTATTGCTGCATCTTGGGGTCCCATAAATGTGATTAAATGAGAGGTCTGAGACAAGGTGGAGACTTATTTATTTAGACGCCATTCATCTAGTTTTCGCAAGGCTTCCTACTGTTTGCTGATTTGATATTTTCACCAGCTGCCCATAACATCTGGTTGTGGATCCTCTTTAGAATTCGTCAACTAGTTCGGTGATATAGACCAGGAACTGTCAAGATGATTTCACAATGCTTTGCAGTTTTCCTTGCTCTAATTTTAATCGATGGCAGGGTTTCGCAAACGTTTTTTACACCCCTTTGATTGTCTGATGAAGGCCATTGACCCCTTTGATTGTCCGATGAAGGCTATTGACCCCTGTCGTGAAATATTCTAATCCACATATATAAATTATCAGGTAAATATTGTGACAGTACGGACTGTTACGTCGGATTAACACTAAGGTGCTGCCACTTAATTATAGTTAGGGTAAGAATACTTAGCAAGATTAAACACTAAGTATTTGAGCGTGTCTAGTTAGTGTAATAACACTAGTCACAAATCCTATGAGTGATTTAATTAAAGTGTTCAGGAATGACGTCATCCAACTTGGGGTAGAATTGCTTAGAGCTAGGACGGAAGTGATGGTTTGAGAGAAGGGGGTTAAGTGAGTTGGTTTTAGGCACGAGACGTGCGAGGCAGTGATTTTGGGGTTTTGACCATCTTGTAAGTTCGATGGCTGTGTGTTATTTCTTGGGATGACTGGTTTGTATACCACAGAAGCACATGTATTTATGAACTATTATGAAGTTCTCAGAGGTTACAGACACTTAATAAAGGTGTTCATTCATATTTAATCCAGCTTGAACTTATTTCCTGAACGTCAGTAGGAAGTGTCGTTTGTTTACATCAGGTAATAGAGAAAAGAATGTTACCATATTTTCGACGATCATGCAGCCTAAAACATAAACACAGTTACGAGTCTCCAAAAGAATCACCTGGGTTATGTTCCTATTCTGTAATCACCATCTCTGGCAGTCGCCAGTAAAACAACAGATGAACATTGATAAAAGATTCCACCCCATTCTCACCCTGTCACACTAGACTGGATTTGTCACCGTGACCAAGCCCGGTCACATCTAACTTGATTTGGTGCAGTTCCCGTCCACTCCCCCGGCCACATAACGTGATTTGGTGCCCGTGACCAGCTCGTAACTGCCTTTTTACGATGGATTCAGCTACTTGATTTGATGCCCGTGACCAGCTCCTAACTGTTTTTTATGATGGATTCACCCATTCAACAGCTAGAGCATCAAGTATTTTTGTTGCAGAAGAAAAACCATCTGCTTCAACAACAATTGTCACAGCAACACACAGCTGCTGGAAGGGCACACTGGAACAGTCTCAATAAAAGACACTGTCGCATTTCAGTGAGAAACGTTATCAATGTAATCAAACAAGGAAAGATATTTGAAATAAATAATGTTACCAGTGACAAAGAAAGATGTTTGATAACGACAGAAAATGGACTAAGAGCATATATAAAGCCAGTAACACAGTGGAGAAAAACCTTTAACAGACGTTATCATTCCTGTTCCACCGCTGAGGTTCATATCCCTCCACCTGAGCTGTACTCACGTATCCTCTCCCGTGATGCTCGCTTGGCTGAGTTACCCTCCGTTACTCCAGGCCCCTCTCATGCTTCGCCTCAGCATGATATTATTGTACATCCTATTACTGCCACAGCTCCTGTCCATACCTCCCTTCCTCCCCCTGTTGACCTCTCTTCAGACCCCGCTTGTCCTCCCTCTGTTCACCTCCCTTCAGACCCCGCTTCTCCTCCCTCTGTTCATTTCTCTTCTGACCCCGCTTTTCCTCCTTATGGTTATTTTCCTCCGCCTCCCTCTAACCTTGATAAAGAACCTGAGTCTGACTTTTCAGATTTTGAATCTTCTATTCCTCCTTATGGTTATTTTCCTCCGCCTCCCTCCGACCTTGATACAGAACATGAGTCTGACTCTTCAGATGTTGAATCTTCTCTTTCTCCTTATGGTTATTTTCCTCCGCCTCCCTCCGACCTTGATACAGAACATGAAACTGACTCTTCAGATGTTGAACCTTCTCTTTCTCCTTATGGTTATTTTCCTCCGCCTCCCTCCGACCTTGATACAGTACAAGAAAAGTACCAGCTTGACATAGAATCAGAATTCGATTCGTCAAGTGGGGAGGATAGAGTTATGGGCTCCGACGAAATTGGATACAGGTCGGATGAGCTCCAGCATATAACGGACGACGAAGGCCGTAGAATTTATTTCCCGAAAAATGAGATTAGTGATCTTGACTCTTCCCCCGATTATTCTTCTTTTGATATTGGACCTGATGTTCCTCTTCCCTCAGCTCGTTTTCTCTTTAGACGTCGTCATCCAAAATTCATTTACGATTCTGTTCCCTTTCCTAAGCCCCTTCACCAGCGGGCCGCCCATGTACGAACCCGTTTTCGTCGTTCCCGTGGTTCTGTTCATTCTTCTTACCGTAGTCCCTCTCCTCCGCCTCTCCCTCCCCCTGTCATACCTCCGTCCCGTAGATTGCGTGTTCCCCTCCGTTATCCTCATACCAGTCCGCAGCCTCCACCCCGACCTTCCCGTTGTTTTCGTCCACTCCCGTAGTCCATGCTATTGTTAATACATCCCAACCTACACAGTACGATCCTCGCCTGTTATTGTAAGCCATTGAAAGATTGGAAACAATGAACATTTTTGCAAAGATGTTTACAAATTGAACTGCACTTACCTCCAGATGTCGTCTCCGGTCAGGTTGACATTTCCTGCCCTGCTATTATTTTTAGCATGAAGTCGACCCTGCTTCTCGTGTCTTCCGATGCAGGTCTCCTACACAATACCCCTCCTGCTGAATTGCTTGATCCTGATGCTACCGTGAAGTCCAATCGTTACGCATCCTTGAACATCTGGGTTACACACTTTACGCATTTCCAGTTCAGATAGGAAAGTCCAACAGCCGTTATTTATGGAGAGCTGTTACATTTTTGTCCGCAAGAAAGACATTGCTGAATCTACCGGTACATGAACATTTCCCTTACAACATCCTTTCGACCACTGCTGATGGAGATCCACCAACTCAGACGATCTCTGCAGTCCTGATATATTGTAGTTGATGTAGTTCCCTTTTACACGCGTTAGCGTCATTATGTCACATTATTTTGACTAATGTAATATTTGACCATCTTTTGTGCCCCTATGATTTTTTTTTTTTTTTTTTTTGTTTTTGTTTTTTTTGCCATGTTTTTTTGATGTAAGATTTTGCCCAGATTTTTTAAGGTTTACATCGTTCTGTTGTACCAAATAAAAGTGATTAACTAATGTACATCTTCACCCGCCACTAATGTTGGCATCATTCACGATTTATTATGATGATGACACCATATTGCATTATGATTGTTTGAATTTTCGGTTATTGTTACACCGACACTCATATATGTGATTTAACTATTTGCCCATTTATATATTCTATACCATTGTCCATTGATTACCATGTTTCCATTCCATTCATTGTTTCCGGTTATTGTTACACCGGCAAAGTCATTTTTTTTAATGAGACTTACCCATTTTGCCCATACTTTGCCACCAAGTTTTGTGGTTTTATTTCCATTTCCTCCATTCATATGTTTTTTTTTCATCACCCACTTCAGTGAAGTGTAGGGTGACAGCCATTTTGGGCATCCGCTATATTTTATGTGCATCCGCCATATTTGTTTTGCCAATTTTTTTTTCCTTGCGACGTTAACTCGCTTGTCATGTTATTTTATGTTTTATGATTCGCACAAGTGTGAGAGATATTGATGACTATAAATCCATAAAGCGTTTTGTTAGTTCGTTAATGAATGTTAGTTACTGTTCTATTTTGGTCATATATTTTTTTGTGGCCACTTATTAGTACTATTTGTAGTTACCATAACCTCCATAGTTTTTTCTTCCCATGTGTCCCTCGTTTATGTTATGTCCATCAGTCCCTACCCCTTCATGATCGATTTTTTAGTGTGAAATGTTAATGGTGTTATTTCATCCATTATTCCCATCTATTGTTTATTGTAGTCCTTCTGACATGATTTATGGTGGGATACATGAATCCCAATAATTTTGTTTTAGAGTTAGTAAATTTTTTTTCTAGGGAATAAAGTGTCTCCTACGGGATACACTTTAGTGGCCCAGGGCGTATGTGACAGTACGGACTGTTACGTCGGATTAACACTAAGGTGCTGCCACTTAATTATAGTTAGGGTAAGAATACTTAGCAAGATTAAACACTAAGTATTTGAGCGTGTCTAGTTAGTGTAATAACACTAGTCACAAATCCTATGAGTGATTTAATTAAAGTGTTCAGGAATGACGTCATCCAACTTGGGGTAGAATTGCTTAGAGCTAGGACGGAAGTGATGGTTTGAGAGAAGGGGGTTAAGTGAGTTGGTTTTAGGCACGAGACGTGCGAGGCAGTGATTTTGGGGTTTTGACCATCTTGTAAGTTCGATGGCTGTGTGTTATTTCTTGGGATGACTGGTTTGTATACCACAGAAGCACATGTATTTATGAACTATTATGAAGTTCTCAGAGGTTACAGACACTTAATAAAGGTGTTCATTCATATTTAATCCAGCTTGAACTTATTTCCTGAACGTCAGTAGGAAGTGTCGTTTGTTTACATCAGGTAATAGAGAAAAGAATGTTACCATATTTTCGACGATCATGCAGCCTAAAACATAAACACAGTTACGAGTCTCCAAAAGAATCACCTGGGTTATGTTCCTATTCTGTAATCACCATCTCTGGCAGTCGCCAGTAAAACAACAGATGAACATTGATAAAAGATTCCACCCCATTCTCACCCTGTCACACTAGACTGGATTTGTCACCGTGACCAAGCCCGGTCACATCTAACTTGATTTGGTGCAGTTCCCGTCCACTCCCCCGGCCACAATATAAAGCCTAACAAATAAATTCTAATAAAGAAAAGAGCAATGGTAAAATAACAGTGCTGTCACAAAGAATGTACTCGAAATCTCCTTTGTTTTATGCTTCGTCTGCAAATTGTAACGTTTCCACGTTAAATATAAGCCACTGCATAAATACAAGCGTTTCCACAACACATTAAAACGGGTATTGCATTTCTAAGAAAAACATTGAGAGGCACACTGCGTAATGACCTAAATTAATCCTAACATTAATTATACTACGTTACCAAAACGAACGAACAGATGGACTCAAATAGAAAGAAGGGAGAGGCATAAAGCCGCACACGTGCAACACTAAACACGCGTCGCGCGATACACAATTGCTGCCATCACGCGTGTAAGGCCACATGCACTAACTTTATTTCAAATCGACAGTGATAAAATTCACTACCCTTCCCAGAGTTAGGTTTTTAAATCCTGAAAAACTCTTATTAGGAAAGATAACAATAGATGGGTTTACGTTTGAAAACATTACAGTACCCGGACAGCACATCTTCGAAACAGGAGGTAGAAGAAATTGCATATTTTGAACGCAGCCACTTAGCTCTTTTAAAATTGTATATTTGGGTTCCTTAGGGCTTGATGACAAAGAATATGTTAAGTGTTATGCAAATAGTCTAGGAATTAACAAGTTATAGCCAAAATAAAATGATGGTGCTGTCAGACAACACCCAAAATCAGAATCGCTCAGTGGTAGATTTTTTAAACCACCATTGTACGGGAAATGGGCCACAAGTTACATTTGAACTGATTGGCTGGAATGATATGTAAGGCTAAACACGATTAGTCGGACTATAAATGCTATCCTTGGTTGTTAGGGGAGACGTAGGAAGGTAAAATTTTTTCAAACACTTGTCGAAACGTGGCTCCATTGGCCAGACTCGCTGATATAATCACTTAGGAGCGTTAGTTCGAGACCACTAGTTCAAATAAGCTTGATAAAGCAACAGTGCGTTGAAGCCAGCTCATATTTTTGCTAAATAAAAGCCTGGAACATAAGCAGATGGGAATTTGTGCCAGTATTTGTGCCAGAATTCATTGCTAGTCAACGTATCTGTGTTTATTTCCATGAATTGTGGGACCGTGGTCTTAACGTTATTGAGCAGCACCTGGTCAGAGCTTTGCTGAATCCAGAGTCGGACAGCATACTCCTTGGTCCATTTAGCTATCAGTGAGGTGTCTCCAGAGCCCAGGGGAGAAATCGAGCAGAGGAGTCTTTTCCTGCCGCCATCACGCAAGATAAGCTGATGTGGCCAGCTGAGCTCAACATTATGTACCCCATCTTAAAATAACATTGTAACATAAACTTAAGAGGGGAAGTAAATTGTTTTAATACCAGGAACTGAGAACATCTCCAATACTAGTTCCCATAGAAACAAACTATTGAAGTCATGATGACAAATACCAACAGAGCTTGAACAAAACAAAACCAGTATTACCTCATATTAACACTACACAACTGACACACATAGGATACCATTGATAATATATGTCACTACATGAATCATATTAATAAATTCTGTACATATACCTTGTAATTAAAATTGATTGTGATTCCTGGTTCCCTTTGTATTTGAATCAGGACACATATACATTCATGACAGCAATGAATACATATTGTTATTTGAAAAGTTATCAGTGACTCCTTTAAGATATCCTTTAGAGTGTTATATGTATGTGAGTGTCACAGTGTTGTCAAGTGTGGTGGAATAAATTAAATTGTTTATCTGTCTGTTGTTGTTATGACTTACACTTCATCATACACATACCCTAGACATATAACGTAGTCATCACATTATTCCAGAATAATTCTGACTGAGATATATATATATATGTGGCAGCAAGTAAGGTTATCTATAATACACTACTCTTATTAGATATAGATACCTTCACAGCTGATCTCAGTCAGTACACTAAGTCCCCTATAAATATTTATAACATCCCACTTTACCACATATATTGGGGTCTCGCTCTTGGGATTTTGAATCTTTACCTATTAAAAATATTGGGGGGTAATTCACTTCAGGGAATAATAAGAATTAAAAAGGTATCCTTGGGTGGAATTAAATAAGGTTGAGCTCACGGTGCCTGTGTTGTCCATTAGATATATATTTAGAGATTGAATTGTTGGTTAGACATTGTATAAATTTACCTGATAGACAATGGCGGACCTGGCCAAATTTCGATCTGCTGCTGTTCAGACTGCAAAAGAGTTAGGATTAGATGGGCAAGTTATGGTTGCCTATGTCACTACGGAATGTGACAAATTTATTGAACGCGAAGAAAGAAGGTTTGAAGCCGAAAGAAAGTTAGAGGCTGAAAGGGAAATTAAGAAGTTACAATTTGAGGCTGAGGCTGAGACTAAGAGGTTGCAGACTGAGGCTGAGGCTAAGAGGTTGCAGATTGAGGCTGACAAAGAGGCTAAAGCATTGGAAGCCGAGGAAAGAAGACAGGCTGCAGAAAGGGAAGAGAAGAAATTAGCTGCAGAAAGGGAAGAGAAGAAATTAGCTGCAGAAAGGGAAGCAGAAGATAAGAGATTACAAAGGGAACATGAGTTACGACTAAGGGAGTTTGAGTTTCAGGGCCATGCTCCTGAAAATGGTGCCAGTCCCTTTGCCTCTGATGCCACTGCTAGCCAAGGAGCCTCAACCTCAGCTATGAATTTTCATTTAGATCATTTTGTTGAGAAAGACGATGATATAGAGAGCTACCTAAATAGGTATGAACTATTAGCTACCACGTATGGGTTAGAGAGAGAAAGGTGGAGCTTAAAGTTATCTCAGGGACTTCGTGGGGCAGCTTATGAAGTTTTTGCAAAAATGAGCAGAGGTGATCAGGAAAATTATGACATGCTAAAGCAGGCTCTTTTGTTAAGATATGAAAAGAATGCAGAATTTTATAGGAAAAAATTTAGGAATGCTAAACTACTGTCAGGTGAAACCTATCACCAGTTCTCTGCACGAATAGAGACATACTTGGAGAAATGGACTTCTCTGGGGAAAACCCAAGATCTTAAGGAAATGGTCCTTATAGAGCAATTAAGAGAGTCCATGGCTCCAGACCTGAGAAAGTTTCTCATGGAACAAGGTGCAGAGAGGCTGGGTGAGTTGCTAAATGTTGCTGAAAGGTATCAAGCAGCTCAAGCAGAGGTAACAGGTAATAAAAAGAAACAAGTGGATAACTTTAGGGCACCACAGAACTTTAATAAATTTGATCCTAGGGATCAAAACAAAGGTAAGCACCAATTTGATAGGCCACGGTATGAAAATAAAAATAAATTCCCACAATTCGATGAAAGGAAATATGATGAAAGAAAATCTTTCAACCAAGGAAAAAGGTGGTGTAAAAATTGTCAGATGGACAATCATGACACTGACCGTTGCAGAAGGAAACCTGTGTATATGGCAACCCTTCAGGTCAGGTCGACCTCAAGACAGGAGGAGGATATTATGTTAGATACCACTCCAGAAGAGATGAGGAAGGCACAGGCTGGGGATAAAACACTCAAGCCTTGTTTCAGAAAATTGTCAACTTGTCATACAACTCCAGGCAAGGGAGATTTTTACATGAAAAACAAGTTGATGTATAGGAAGACTGGAGCTAGATCCAAAGGTCAGGGACAGCTGGTACTTCCTAAAAGATATAGGGCAGACTTAATAAGGAGCCTACATGTGAAACCAGATGGGGACCATGAGAAAATAGGTACCATCATTCAAAAGGTGGCTCACAATTATTATTGGCCCAAAGCAAGATGGGACATTGAGAATTTTGTAGAAAGGTGTAGCATAGCACATGAGGGAACACCCACAAGTGGGAACATGGATCAGGACCTGGACACGCCACGGGGCAAAATTAGGCCTGATAATAAAAAGAAAAATAGATTTGATAAAGTGGACCAAATGGAATGGGAAGCCCCTTTTCACGGACAAGCTTCACTTAACTGTTTTACAATGGCCACTATGCGGAGAGTGCAAAAAGATGTCTTACCCCAGGATAAGCCGAAAATCCCTCAATCGGACTTAAACAAACTGGAGGAAGAGGATGTAGAGAGGAAATCTCTCATCAAGAATTTTAAGTGGGGAGAAAGCCCCAAAAGAATTGGTAGCGGTCGTTTTGTGACTGATAATTCTGGGAAGAAAAATCATCACTATAAAGCTTCGAGTGGAAAAGACCATACCGGTGCATGGACAAATAGGTCCACACAATTAAAGGTCCATATGAAGCTTTGTTAAGAACGTGGACTGATGAAAAGGCAGAGGAAAACATTACATCTTCATACCAATATGTGAATGAGCTGACCACTCGTTTAAAAACTGGCTGGAAACTTGCCAATGAAAATTTGAAACAAGCCAGGAAGAAACATGCTGCCTATTATAACAGGAAGGCGAAAGACAGAAATTTGGCTGTGGGAGAGAAGTACTGCTTCTTTTGCCCGGGAGTCAGAATAAGTTACAAATTGGATGGCAGGGTCCATATACAGTTTTAGAGAAGGTGTCTAGAACAAATTATAAGATAGATAAGAAGGGGAAAGAAAAAATCTATCATGTGAATCTCCTGAAGAAATATTTGGAAAGAGAACATCAGGAAGAGACACACTTGTTGACCTTGTCCATCGCCATGGAGATGAAAAAGGAACCACTTTCATCATTTGAATATCCATTACACCCCTGTGAGACAGCAGCACAGGTGAAAATCAGTACACATTTAACGAAAACTCAGAAAGAGAGAGTGCAACAGGTTCTAAATAATCATGCAGAGGTGTTAACAGACCGACCAGGGCATACAAACCTATTGGAATATGATATGAAACTGATAGACCCCACACCTGTCTGTATGAAACCATATTCGATTCCGTTTGCTAAGGAGAAAGCTTTGAAGGAAGAGATAGACTATCTGTTGAAGGAAGGAATTATTTCGCACAGTGAATCTTCGTATAGTTCCGGTGTTGTACTCTTAAGGAAGCCCTCTGGAGAACATAGACTCTGTATAGATTACAGGAGACTGAATGCTATTACAGAAGGACAGGTGGATCCATTGCCGGATACAAATCAGCTGTTTGCCAGACTAAATAAAGCTAAATATTTCTCAAAAGTGGATCTGAGTAAAGGATACTATCAGATTCCAGTAAAGCCTGAGGTTAGACCATACCTAGCTTTTAGTACCTCAGAAGGACACTATGAGTTTAATAGATTGCCATTTGGATTGAAGAACGCGCCTAGTGTCTTCTCTAGAATGATGAGAAAATTGTTGGATGTAAACATTTCGGAGGAACGTAATGAATCCCTGAGTTGCCTCTTTGATTGAGGATATTCCGAATGTTTCATACAGGATAATAAGAAGATTATGGGATCCACTACGAAAACTCTGCTATCACCAGGTATATGTTATCTCCTCATAACGTACATTTTGAGGGAAATATAATGTTCTCTGGACATGTCATTGCGCAGACTCAGAGAAGAGAAATGGTGAATACGGGTTGCGAAGCAGCATTAAGACAAGCACTCACACTTGCGGCTGTTCAGTAACATAACCGAAATATATTATTGGTTGTAGAAGTCTGAGGCAGATTTCATGAGTAGTGCCTACTCTGAATGGACCCAACTACATAAAACCATGATAGCACCACAGCAGAGTAAAGTCAAGTTGACTTACATTTATCTATGTGTATATAGAATAAAGGACTGACATGGGATGTCTGTTTTAAGAGGGGAGGTGTCGTGAAATATTCTAATCCACATATATAAATTATCAGGTAAATATAAAGCCTAACAAATAAATTCTAATAAAGAAAAGAGCAATGGTAAAATAACAGTGCTGTCACAAAGAATGTACTCGAAATCCCCTTTGTTTTATGCTTCGTCTGCAAATTGTAACGTTTCCACGTTAAATATAAGCCACTGCATAAATACAAGCGTTTCCACAACACATTAAAACGGGTATTGCATTTCTAAGAAAAACATTGAGAGGCACACTGCGTAATGACCTAAATTAATCCTAACATTAATTATACTACGTTACCAAAACGAACGAACAGATGGACTCAAATAGAAAGAAGGGAGAGGCATAAAGCCGCACACGTGCAACACTAAACACGCGTCGCGCGATACACAATTGCTGCCATCACGCGTGTAAGGCCACATGCACTAACTTTATTTCAAATCGACAGTGATAAAATTCACTAACCTTCCCAGAGTTAGGTTTTAAAATCCTGAAAAACGCTTATTAGAAAAGATAACATTAGATGGGTTTACGTTTGAAAACATTACAGTACCCAGACAGCACATCTTCGAAACAGGAGGTAGAAGAAATTGCATATTTTGAACGCAGCCACTTAGCTCTTTTAAAATTGTATATTTGGGTTCCTTAGGGCTTGATGACAAAGAATATGTTAAGTGTTATGCAAATAGTCTAGGAATTAACAAGTTATAGCCAAAATAAAATGATGGTGCTGTCAGACAACACCCAAAATCAGAATCGCTCAGTGGTAGATTTTTTAAACCACCATTGTACGGGAAATGGGCCACAAGTTACATTTGAACTGATTGGCTGGAATGATATGTAAGGCTAAACACGATTAGTCGGACTATAAATGCTATCCTTGGTTGTTAGGGGAGACGTAGGAAGGTAAAAATTTTTTCAAACACTTGTCGAAACGTGGCTCCATTGGCCAGACTCGCTGATATAATCACTTAGGAGCGTTAGTTCGAGACCACTAGTTCAAATAAGCTTGATAAAGCAACAGTGCGTTGAAGCCAGCTCATATTTTTGCTAAATAAAAGCCTGGAACATAAGCAGATGGGAATTTGTGCCAGTATTTGTGCCAGAATTCATTGCTAGTCAACGTATCTGTGTTTATTTCCATGAATTGTGGGACCGTGGTCTTAACGTTACTGAGCAGCACCTGGTCAGAGCTTTGCTGAATCCAGAGTCGGACAGCATACTCCTTGGTCCATTTAGCTATCAGTGAGGTGTCTCCAGAGCCCAGGGGAGAAATCGAGCAGAGGAGTCTTTTCCTGCCGCCATCACGCAAGATAAGCTGATGTGGCCAGCTGAGCTCAACATTATGTACCCCATCTTAAAATAACATTGTAACATAAACTTAAGAGGGGAAGTAAATTGTTTTAATACCAGGAACTGAGAACATCTCCAATACTAGTTCCCATAGAAACAAACTATTGAAGTCATGATGACAAATACCAACAGAGCTTGAACAAAACAAAACCAGTATTACCTCATATTAACACTACACAACTGACACACATAGGATACCATTGATAATATATGTCACTACATGAATCATATTAATAAATTCTGTACATATACCTTGTAATTAAAATTGATTGTGATTCCTGGTTCCCTTTGTATTTGAATCAGGACACATATACATTCATGACAGCAATGAATACATATTGTTATTTGAAAAGTTATCAGTGACTCCTTTAAGATATCCTTTAGAGTGTTATATGTATGTGAGTGTCACAGTGTTGTCAAGTGTGGTGGAATAAATTAAATTGTTTATCTGTCTGTTGTTGTTATGACTTACACTTCATCATACACATACCCTAGACATATAACGTAGTCATCACATTATTCCAGAATAATTCTGACTGAGATATATATATATATATGTGGCAGCAAGTAAGGTTATCTATAATACACTACTCTTATTAGATATAGATACCTTCACAGCTGATCTCAGTCAGTACACTAAGTCCCCTATAAATATTTATAACATCCCACTTTACCACAACCCCTTTGATTGTCTGATGAAGGCTATTGACCCCTTTGATTGTCTGATGAAGGCTATGGACCCCTTTGATTGTCCGATGAAGGCCATTGACCCCTTTGATTGACCGATGAAGGCTATTGACCGCTTTGATTGTCCGATGAAGGCTATTGACCCCTTTGATTGTCCGATGAAGGCTATTGACCCCTTTGATTGTCCGATGACGGCTATTGATCCCTTTGATTGTCCGATGACGGCTATTGATCCCTTTGATTGTCCGATGACGGCTATTGACCCCTTTGATTGTCCGATGACGGCTATTGATCCCTTTGATTGTCCGATGAAGGCTATTGATCCCTTTGATTGTCCGATGAAGGCTATTGACCCCTTTGATTGTCCGATGACGGCTATTGACCCCTTTGATTGTCCGATGACGGCTATTGATCCCTTTGATTGTCCGATGAAGGCTATTGATCCCTTTGATTGTCCGATGAAAGCCATTGACCCCTTTGATTGTCCGATGAAGGCTATTGACCCCTTTGATTGTCTGATGAAGGCTATTGGCCCTTTTGATTGACCGATGAAGGCTATTGACCCCTTTGATTGTCCAATGAAGGCTATGGATCCCTTCTTGGAAAAATAGAATGTACATAAACTCATAGTACAAACGTTACATTTTAAATTGCAGGTTATGTACAGGGGTCCCCTACAGTCCATTCACGGACACCAAAGGTATTCATGGACCACAGTTTTAGAAACCCTGTTCTTATATGTCTTTGTATTTGCACTCTGACATGCCTGTTCTAAAGGCACCCGTACATATGATCACATACTTTATAGTTGAATATTTTTCGCTTTATCCTAGCTATCCATATTTATCAAGAGCTTTCTCCATGTCTACCCAGACTGTCAGCGTGTGTTTC
Organism: Oreohelix idahoensis; assembly: GCA_024509875.1. NCBI lineage: Eukaryota > Metazoa > Mollusca > Gastropoda > Stylommatophora > Oreohelicidae > Oreohelix > Oreohelix idahoensis. Next base: position 158,608 of record JAMPIV010021638.1, read on the forward strand.
TTTTCCTGGACAGCATCTTCAGTCTTCTCAGCAATATATATATAAGTTGATCCTCTGTTGACCTGTGTTGTCGCCTTGCCCCTTCTCCTGTTTGTCAAACAACGGTCCCGCCACAAGAAGGTCAAGAGTTGGGCTTCTCCTGTCCTAGTTGAGTAACCCGCCTTGGGAGATTTAATCAGAGCCCCCTCCCCCTTCCCAATCTCGACAACTGTGACGGGACAGGAAAGCTCTGTAATGACTTAGCCAATCGGAAGCTCTCTAGTGCATTGCTCGTTTATTCAATTGATTCCAATACCCTTTTCAATTGTTTATTTAGCATACATTCCAAGTTTACCTAAAACGTCTGCCAACATTTGTTAAGAAACATACCTTACTTACTTATTCGTTTCTCTTCTACCAGGGAGTGTAGAGATTTGCCAGAGAGAGCACTATACTATCCTATCGGCTGTCTTCCTCCTGACCTGATTCCAATCTATTCCTCTGTCCTTCAGAGATGGTCTAATGTTACCCTTTAAGTGAACTCTGAGTCTTCCTGAAGGTCTGGACACCTGGTTTCCCAAATTTGTCGTGGTAGCCGATCTTCTCCCATTCTGCAGACATGGTTAAACCTTCGTAATTGGGACTGTTTCACTCGGATCTGCGGGGGCTTGGTTTTGAGGCCTTGATATATCGTTTGGTTGGGGACCATGATTCTTCTTGTTACTTACACCACCTTCTCCAGCTACCTCATTCTTGAGGTTTGGCGCTGGCTTTTGTGAGTTGCTAAGAAACATACCAATTAAAAAATTGATTAAATAAAAAGATTAAAATACCATAAACACGCCTTACCTTGGGGGAAACCAAGAAATTGATGTCAACAACAATGAGAAGAAAGAGCGGGTACCAGCACAAGGCAAATGCTATAGCAGTTATAAGAAAAATCTTAGCTCGATGCAGAGCTTCCTGGGTCATCTCATGTACCGTACATGCTGATGGTTTCCGCCCCCGTTCACCACTGATGGTTATGGAATGGCGCACGAGCATAGATACTCGATTTGGGCAGTTCATCTGAATCTCCTTGTTGAGTTTTCGTAAAAAATATCCCACGCCCGCAAAGGCTATTGTTATAATGACAATCCACATGACGTTACCAATATACCCTGCGATGCTGCCAAGCTTAAAGGCACAACTTCCTATGTCCGGATTGTAAACTATGCTTCCACCAATCAGAGTTGGCCCCAAGTGTAGGATAACGCTGGTGATATACACAACAAGTAATCCAAACATAATACAGCAGGTCGTTCCGTGAGAGTTTCCGCCCACATTGATCTCGCCGAAGGTATAAGCTTCAGTGCAGATCATGGCTACCATGTTGATAGCAGAGGTAGTCAGAATTACAATGTAGGTCGAGCCTTGCAATGTGCAATCCGGTGGTTGGTTGTCTTTTGTTTCATCTGCTCCACTCAGAAGATTTAAACCGAAGGGGATGCAGAAGGCGGCCTTCAAAAAGTTCAGGAATCCTGCGTGGATTAGGAAGGCGCTAGTCATCCTGCAAAATGACAAAAAAAGTACTGTGACAACGTTTAATGTAATAGTTAAGTTTAGGTTTGTACTTGCAGTTATTTTGAAATTAAGTGGCAGAATGTACACAAGAGTACTGTAAAATACAAGTTAACAAAGTACCGGTACGGAACCATATATCCGGTTACTCAGTATCCGGTAGCGCGGTGGTTAGTGCACTGGCTTCCTAGCTTGGTGGTCCATGGTTCAATCCCCAGTTGAGGTGGGATTTTTTTAGATCGCTAACAGCTCCGGGGTTGACCCAGCCTCATGAATTGGGTACCAGAGCAACTCTGGGAAGGTTAAGGTGGCCGGCATGATGCTGACCACATCACCCCTAGTGTGCCGATGGTCAAGAAAATATGCGCCTAACACCATATTCCCAATATGCCTCAATTGTCGTGTAACGGGAACCTTTTTACAAAGTATCCGGAATTTCCGAAAACGCTCGCCAAGTAATTCCTCTGGCTTTTGCGTTGTTTATGGTGACGCCCACGGATATCCGACTGTTTTCAAACCTGTCGATAGTTAAGACTTGTATCCTTGTTGGGACCCCAAGATGCAGCAATAGTGAATGCAGTCAGCGACCCATAGCTGTACTGCTTGCATCAGGACCAGCGAACCAGAGCTGGTCAAGACCACACTTCACCTCCACGTGGTGGTCCTGGAAACAGTCTGCAGCAGTGCAGTCTGGCTGAGCGAGTGCGGATCGCAATGGGAAGGCAAACCCGGTCCCTAAAAAATGCCGTGCTGAAGTCGGATGTGTCAACCGAAAGGTGCAGATATCACAGCTTAGGCGTAAACAGACACAACGCAACCACCGTCCTTTTCAGGGCGAACGAAGAAGAAGAAGAAGTATCCTTGTGATTTTTGCTCATGTTTAAGTGTTTTTTCCTTCAACCCTATTTATACTTACACATAGCCATTATGCTTCCACCAATCAGAGTTGGACCGAAGTGTAAAGACCTGCAGAAAAACCTCTGGAAGGCCGAGACTGCTAAACTAGTGCCATAACGTTCCTTGATACAAGTCAGCAATTACTTACAAGACAATAAAACCTCCCACAAAATATCTAACAACTTAGTTTACAAGATGTATTTCAGAAAATGGCTTCCTATCAAACCTCTACAAGTACATCAGCAATACCCTTTAGCTCCGTAAGGAGCATATGAATTCAACAAATACATCCCACGTCCTCCTGTCACGTGCCATCCGCTCAAGTTCTTTCCATGTTTTCCTCATCATTTTCACCCCTGTTTCCAGTTCTCTTCTCCATGTGTTTTTGGTCTACCTCCGCCTCTCTTTCTCTGTGGATTCCAGAACAAGGACTTTCTTGTAACCGCTATTAACAGGATTTCTCAATGTGTGTCCTTATCCATCGCCAGCGTCTTCTTCTCAACTCTTGTTCCACTGGCACTTGTCTGGTTCTTGTCATCAGTTCCACATTTGTGACTTTTTCATACCATTTAAATCCTTCTATTCTACAAGTACATGTACTACATTTATGCCTGAACCCCACTGCCACGAAATTTCAAAACATTTCCTCTGATAATAATGGTATGTAATTGATATAAATCAGCTTAGCTCAGCTCAAATTTATATTTATCGTATTTTCTTGCGATGCTTTGTGTGAGTATTTTAAAAAATTTATTTTATGTCTGGGTATCCGGATTCTGGGAGAACCTCTCCTTTTCGGCAACCCTCAAGTCCTAAACGTGCCGGATAAACCGTCCCATACTTGTAATTGAGATATATTTGACTCAAGTTTACTCTGCCAATCTAAAGAGCCGCACTTCGCCCCACAATGTTTTACATTATTTCCCCCAAAGACAGAGTGCTACGCCCTTACAGTTATAATCAGGTTTTCCTCTGACTGGATTTAACACGACATGAAATAAAAATATTTGTTGCACATTATGTTTCCAACAGTAGCATTATTGCTTTTTAAATCTTCAATGAGCGCACGTTCTCAGCAAACTCAGGCCTAGTCCTTCATGTCGCGTACCATCAGTTCCAGGTCTTTTCACGTCTTTCTCGTCATTCCTTTCATTTCTGTCTCCAATTCTCTGGTACATGTGTTTCTTCAATCTCCTTCTCTCTCTCTCACCTGGGAATTCCAGAGTCAAGATTGTCTTATAATCAGTGGCGTCACTAAAATCTGTGTGCGATGTTTCAGCAGAAATGTATTATTTTTTTATAAAAATATCCCTGTAGTTAGTTATAACCGCAAAAACATTTTTGTAAGCCCATCTTACATGTACTGTATCAATATACTGTACCTTCAAGGCTAAAACTCTATGCTAATTTACCATTTGAACCTTCTAATGCTCATTTGCTCCGGTCACAGCTGTCAT
>JAMPIV010021638.1:167500-194316 GCA_024509875.1 Oreohelix idahoensis
GATGTGAATTTTAATATGTGAAATCCACTCGTGGATGTCCAAGTCATTTGAGACTGGAAACCTCAGCGTAAAGAATGATGATTCATGAACCACCACTGCACGGGCTAGTGATTGCTTTATTGCTATTTTTTAATTAGAACTAAAAGCAGAAAGTAGTCCCAAGTTCCATACGGAGCAGGGAGGGAAAGATGAAAGAAATGATGAACATTTTAAATATAATACTTACAATTTCAAGCAGTGTAAATGTCCATATAAAACATATTCACTTTAAAATTAATGTACGTTTTCGAGCTTTAAACCAGTGTAAATGTCTATGTGAAAATATTCATTTTAAAGTTAATGAAAGTTTCAAACTTTTCAACTCAATGTAAACATAAATGAAAACATATTCAATTTATATTGTGAACACTTTTCAATCAGCGGAAATGTAAATGTAAACATATTATATCTATATTATTAACCTTTTCATTTAAATGTAATGTAAAGCTAAAGCTATTCAATTTAAATGTAAAGAAAGCTTTATCCCGAGGGATTAAATTTAATTCTCATTGAGGGTTAATTTTGAGATAATTGGGATGGTGGAATGGGAAGTTAGGGACCCATAACCATGGGTTGGAAAACGCAATACTAAGAAGAGCGTTTCGTTCCTATTCTTTACCATAGTTATTAGTGGTACCAGCAGAAAGTATTATCTCTGGATCCAAGTGAAGGTAGAAGTGGACTGACGTTGTGCGAGACGCCATCATAAGAGGGTCTTATAGACAGACGCAGGACCAGCTTGGCCGTTACTCATTGACGTTCTAGGAACGTGCGGCGCCTTTAACCTTGACCAGCGGCGAGCGAGAGCAGTGTAAACAGAACCCATCAGCGGGAGCAGAAACTACTATTGGCAGCTAAGTGAAAAATATACGCTGCCAAAGTGAACTTCCTTCATAAGAATTCTATTATCTATCAATGATGAATCCTTTCTTTTAAACTATTCAAATTATTTTTAAACTGTTAAAACTTAAGTGATTATTAAATTTTGTTATTTGTAATTATACAAATTTAACTTCGATTTAATCATTTTAAAGTTACTGCATGTTTGTCTCAGTCAAATTACTACACATACACTCTAAACAGAGCTATACCAGAATAATAAGAATTCCACTGAGTAAATCAGGGGTGGGGACTTGAACCAGCTGAAATTAATAAGTGCTTAATTCCTTTACAAAAGTTGTCGGCAGATTCTAGAATCAACGTGCTCAGCCAAAGCAGCATTGTTTTCGCTTATCTGAATATCTTGTGAAGACTCCCTTTGCAATAGAAGTGTCATCACCCTTCTATCTACATCTCTGCCAAGAGTAATCTTGTGCGAAGGTAGATACCTTGGAAGCCCATATTAGATACTCTTGAGTTTTGGCCACTGTTGGACCACTACTGCAAAGCAGGGGAGGCAATACCGTCACAATCCTGTCCATCTCCAGCATCTTCATTTGTCTGGTTCTTGTCATCAGTTCCACATTTGAGATCTTGTCATCAGTTCCACATTTGAGATCTTGTCATCAGTTCCACATTTGAGATCTTGTCATCAGTTCCACATTTGAGATCTTGTCATCAGTTCCACATTTGAGATCTTGTCATACCATTTGAATCCTTCTATTCTACTCTAGCACTCATTTTTGAGAAGTAAGTCACTTTTCAGTTGTTGTTTTTGCAGATCTCCATGTTTCAGAGCCATACAATAGGACTGACGACATTTGAATTGAAAATTCTGATTGTTGTGTTGGACCTAACTATCTTCTAAAATGACTAACGACTTTTACGTTACGCCTTGTCCTCTTTCAGGATATCCCATCAATCTTTTTTAGGAGTCCAGTTTTCTCAACAATTTTCGGTAAAATCACATTTCTGTGGCCTCCGGGGATTTTCCTGTGTGTTTACTAGTCTGTTCATGACTCGAGTTCTTATAACACACCTCTGATTTGTTTGGTTTTTTGGGGGGTTTTTTCATTTTCATTAATATTTTTTTTTTTTTGAATTCTTTATTTTTCATTTTTTTTTTCTTTAATTTATTTTAAAAACATACTTTAATTATAATGATTATTGCAAATGTATGATGTTATATTACTTTTATAATGATAAATGCCTTAAATAATGCTTAAAATAAATGTGATGATGAAAGGATACAGTAGACATGATGAGAGAGAGAGAGGAAGGGCAGAATGTCAGACGGGCCTGCGTGCCCAATTCTTAACCCTTTGAAAATAAAGTTCGTTCGTTCGTTCGTTCACCTCCATAAGTCAGGATTGATTCACTATAACAACGAATAACTCTGTTTCTTACTACCATTGACAAAGATTTGTTACGTAAAATACTTTACATTTTTTTTTTTACTGAGCCTACTTTTGCCTGGCCTTGTCTTCTTTTCACTTCTGAGACGCATCTTCCATCCATATTATTAACGTTCATAGGTATTTGACTTATTTTAAAAAAAAAACATTCCGTTTACTTTGATCGAACGTTCCGTAAAAGTCATTTTCTTCAAGATGACCATTTCTGTTGTCTTTTATTGTTATTTAATCTAAAGCTTTATTTGAACTTTCTGCTACTATTGTGTTAAACGTTGCCTCTAATTCTTGTTCATCTTTTACTAAATTAAGATGTATCAACAGCATATCTAAAGTTGTTTATATCAAGTCCACTAACTCATTATTCCTCGCATTTCTTCTATGGATCTCATTATATTTTCACAGTACGGATTGAACAGAGCAGGTGAGACCACACACTTCTGCCTATTACCCTGTTTTATCTACTGAAATATTCATATTTAGCTGCCAATTCTTAAAAATGCAGTTTGTTATCCGTAAATATTATATGTTATTCTCAAGTTTTTGCCATCAAAGTTTGTTTTCTAACATTTTGATAATTTCCCTTTGTTTCACTGTGTCAAATTCCTTAATGTAGTCTACAAACCACTAGTAGAGACCTGTTTCGGAGAATTATATAATAGTTATATACCTTTTGCGACATAATGGATTAAATAGACCGTCTTATACATGATAAAATTAATGGAATAAAGAGACGGCTGTTTTTTTTTTTTTAAAGAAATTATTTTAACAAATAGACATTATGACATTATTAGAATAAATAGACATTCAAATAAGAGGTATAAATAGACGGTCTTTTAAATTATGGAATTACTGGAATAAATAGAGTCTTCTAAATTACAAAATTAATATAATAAATAGACAGTTTACATTATAAAACTAACGTAACAAATAGATAGTCAATGCACGTGGTGAAATTAGTGGAATTAAGAGCCAACTTTTTACATTATAAAATTAATGGAATAAATAGACAAGTCATTTAAATATAAAATTAATGAAATAAGTAGACTGTCTTTTATATTATAAATTAATGGGTTAACGAATCAAACTTTATATTGTAATATAAATGTAGTGAATCAATATTCTTTAACATTAATAATTTATTTTGGAGTACAGAGTCCCTGATGTTTACACTACGAAATTAATGGAATAAATAGACAGGTCGGTTACATTATGAAATTAATGGAATAAATAGACAGGTTGGTTACATTATGAAATTAATGGAATAAATAGACAGGTCGGTTACATTATGAAATTAATTGAATAAATAGACAGGTCAGTTACATTATGAAATTAATGGAATAAATAGACAGGTCGGTTACATTATGAAATTAATGGAATAAATAGACAGTTGATGACATGCAAATTAATATAGTCATTTTACATTATGACATAACGAAATAAAAATACAGCTTTTCACACTTTGAAATTAATTAAAGAAATCGACAGTTGTTTGCAATATGACATACCGAAATAAATAGACAGTCTATTTACATTATGCCATGACGAGATATATAGACAGATTTTAAAATATGAAGTTAAAGGAATAAATCGACACATCTTTACATTATAAAGTAATGAAATAAATAGACAGGTCTTTTACATTAAGGAATTAATGGAATAAATAGACAATCATTTACATTATGAAGTTATGAAATTAACAATTTTACATTACAAAATTAATGGAATGAATAGACAATCTTTTACATTATGAAACTAACGAAATAAATAGACAAGTCTTTATTTGATGAAATTAATGGAATAAATATACACGTCTTTTATGTGACAAAAGTAATGGAATAAATAGACATATCTTTTACTTTTAAAATAAATGAAATAGTTTAACAATTCTTTGACATAAAGAAATTAGTGAAATAAATAGACAAGTCTTTCATGTTATAAAATTAATGAAATAAATAAACATGCTTCATTATAAATTAATTGAATAAATAGAAACTCTTTTACATTGCAAAATTAATAAAATAAATAGACAATCTTTTAAATTTAAAATTAATGGAAAAAAAAAATTTACTTTGTAAAATTAATGGAATAAATAGACAATATTTTACACTGTAAAATTAATGAAATAAATAGACACGTCTTTTACATTTTAAAAATAATAGAACAGACATTTACATTGTCAAATTAATGGAATAATTAAGCAATATTTAACATTGTAAAATTAATGGAATAAATACACTATCTTTTATATAGTAAAATTAATGGACCAGGCTTTTTCATTATAAAATTAATTGAATAAATAGACACATCTTCCACATTAAGAAATTAATGGAATAATTATATATTATACTTATAATTATTTAACGGAATAAAAAGACAAATTGTTTACCTTCTCAGATTTCGTCTAACAAAGACCATGACGATAACCAAAAGGTTCAGTGACATGCCCATACTGGCCACGAAGAAAAGATAATTTGCTTCCTGAGTTTGTGTCTCTCTCTTGTCCATGGCGACCACAAGCAGATCCCCAAAATCATGCTCACTTCCAGCCTGCCTGGCCGCGCTGACGATGTTGCTGTCGCTGAGGTTGCTGTTGGTCATGGAAATAGGTAGGCATTATAACATTCAGGAATATTTCTGACAGAGGGCGCCATCTGCTGGGCACGTTTACATGCCGGTTTCAGCCTGGTGAGAAGACCACATACAGATGTGAATTACGAACGCTTTAACATCTTTAGCTTTTATCTCCCTAGGGAGCATAGGTCTTCAACAAATATGCCCCAAGTTTTCTTGTTATGTACTATTCTTTCTAGAACTTTCCATATATCGTCTTTACATCCTTTATGTTTGTTTACAGTGTTTGTCATTGTATTTGTGTTCTCCTTTCTATTTCTTTTACCATGGAGATTCTAAAACAGAAACTGTCTTGCTATGATATCTTCTCACATCATGTTTCACTAGTATTTATCTGCTTCTTTCCACCAGTTCCACATCAGTAATCTGTTATACCATTTCAATCCTTTTACTCTGCACAGGCACCCATTTACGAAAGCTTTTATCCTTTCCACCTAAAATTCTTATATTCCATCTTCTTCCTCGAACCCTTTCTTACAGCATAATTTCGCCATGGACCAGTATTTCTACCTAATTAGAGTAGCAGAACTTATCTTCATGCTTAACTCAACTCATAGAGGCGTATCTTTAGGACATTATCTCTGTCTAGATATTTAATATCTATTCATCCAAACTCCCTACTATATCGTTAGTACACGATGGTATCAACACATGACGACGTCGGTACATAGTGGTGTCAGTACATTAGTACATAGTTTTATCAGTAGGGCCTACATCCTGGTGTCAGTACATGACGATGATGTCAGTGACGTGATGATGACATTCGACGGTGATGTGATATGCATGAGTCAGGATCTATTACTGTATGTCTGCTAATGATGTGAGTGTATGATGGTGTCAACAGCCCATTTTGGTTACAGTAAATAATTGTTTTCTGCCAGAGTGTTTTCTGTTGATGTGTTTTCTATGGTTGTGTTTTCTGTTGAAGGGCTTTCTATTAATGTGTTTTCTGTTAATAAATTTTGTGTTAAAGTGATTTGTTTGGTAATGTGTATTCTGTTGATGTGTTTTCTATTGACGTGATATATGTTGAGTTGTTTACTGTTAATGTGTTTTCTGCTAGCGTTTTCTGTTGAGGTGTTTTCTCTTAATATGTTTTCTGCTGGTGTGTTTTCTGGTAACGTATAATCTAATGATATATTGTTGTTGTTGTTGTCATGTTTTTTTGGTTAATCTGATTATTGTAGATGTGTCTTCTGTGTATGTGCTTTCTGTTAATGTGTTTTCCGTTCAATTGTTTTCCGTTGGTGTGTTTTTATGTGTTTTCTGTTAGTGAAAGTACCATAAATACACTCACACACATATAAATATATTAATATATATGTCACGTGTAGTTCACGTGGTCTCTGAAGGGCCTAAAGAAAGAATAGGCTTATTGCATCCTCAGGCTTGTCAAGGAACTCGACTAATACGAGGTTGTGCATAGAGCTGGCAGCCTCATCGTATAAAACGAGTTGCCACAAGAGCATGTGGCTGCTTGGTACAAGCTTCCTGCAAGTGGTGGCTCTATGCTCCGTGAGGAGCACAAAGCAAAAACGATTATATATATATATATATATGCTGGAAAAGTATGAATCGTATTCGTACGTAATGTATCCTTTAAGTACTCGGCCGAGCCGAGAAGTAGTCGGCTTCTAGCGAGACGAGTCCTTCGTTTTCGGCTGATGGACATAACAGGTGGATGTTGAGGCATATACCTGTAATCAAGTGAAGGCAAACCAACCAAAACGCTTACCTGTATTTAATCTAGCTTCTGCATAACTTTGATATCTGGCCAGCCTGATGCCATATACGTCAATGCATATATATGTGAGTATCATTATGTATGTCTGCACGTCTGAGTGCATGTGTCGGTGTGACTTTATGACTGTGTGTGTGTACCTGCCTGCACATCAGTTATGTTTGTGTGAATCTATGTGTATATTTACCTGTAAATGTGCATGTTATTTGTGTTCTTGTATGTATGTGTGTATGTCTGTGAGTTTGCAGGAATGTATTGTGTGAACACGTCTGTACCTCTATCGGTTTGTATGTCAGCTTGTATGGTCTGTCTGCATGTCTATAGCTAGACTGCGGAGTCTTTTGTATGTGGACATGCGCCCATCCATAACCTATGGGCCTGCTGTCTAGGCTGAAAAAAAACGTGCCTTTCCACAACGAAGCAAAATCCTAATCAACAACAATTATACGTCTGTATTTACACCAGTACATATCTCTGCGTGCTTATCTGTGTGCAAACAGATGCGCGTATCTTTATTTATACAATTGGGCAGAAGCGCAAGTTCTTTCGCACAATATAGATGGTCGAGCTGTTTTGTAAGAGTCCGCTGAATTCCAAATCCTTTGGCTGACGTCATTATTTTCGAAACTTTAATCTGGTCTGTCAGTCCTGACTCTGCTCTTGAGTTAGGGAAGGTAAAGGCAGCGAGGAATGGAACTGATCACCCCACCTAGAAAAACCAGACCTAGTATGGAGAAGTTTCTAACACATCACTTCATAACGACTACTTTACTGTTTTGTTTTTGTTTACATCTGGTCTATACATGATCTGTTTTATCGAAAACCTGCTTGTTCTTCTTCTCTCAGCTGTTTGTCTGTGGCAATTGTTAATCTCTCAAGGATGACTGTTTAAAAATGTTCCTGGCAATGATAGTAACTTTAAAACTGTAATTCCGGCACTCTTGCTAATCTCCTTTCTTTTGCAGCTTGGTCAGTTATACTTCCTTACAATCTGCTATAATATCTTCTTCTTCTTCTTCGTTCGCCCTGAAAAGGACGGTGGTTGCGTTGTATCTGTTTACGCCGAAGCTGTGATATCTGCACCTTTCGGTCGACACATCCGACTTCAGCACGGCATTTTTTAGGGACCGGGTTTGCCTTCCCATTGCGATCCGCACTCGCTCAGCCAGACTGCACTGCTGCAGACTGTTTCCAGGACCATCACGTGGAGGTGGAGTGCAGTCTTGACCAGCTCTGGTTCGCTGGTCCTGATGCAAGCAGTACAGCTATGGGTCGCTGACTGCATTCACTATTGCTGAATCTTGGGGTCCCTGCTATAATATTATTTCTTCTCTTTTCCAGACTTTAGAGAGTATTTAGTACCATTTCCCTTTAGAGGTGTTGATGTCTGCTTTGATGGCTTCTGCTTGAAAATACCATCTCGGCCAGCAGTTTTTTCATCTCTTAGAAAATTCAGGTTTTCTCTATTTTTAGTTTATTTGGTTTCTCACAGTTAGCCTGTAATTCCTTCTTTGCTTGTTGGTTGTTTGGGGAATTTTTCAGAGCTGGTTTTTTGGAAGTTCGTTGAACTGCTCCGTTCATTTCTTTACTTGCTCTTTCATGTTGCTAGGTCATTTTCCATTCTTGACCTCGATAAATCGATTTGGTTGCTTATATTCCACAGTTAACTTGTTTGTACTGTTTTGCAGGTCCTTCACATTTTCTTTGGCGTCATTTTCATGTCTCCCTTGACAATTCATCAGTTGATTTCCTCTTATCTCGTCTGATGTTCCACCTTATTTCTTTGTTTACCTCCATGTATACTTCTTGAGCCTTGACTCTGGAACTTCTGATTTTCTTCTGTTTAAATATTCTTTAATATTGTTTTCTTTCCTTTAACTTTTTGGTCGTTTCTGCCATTATCCATGAGTTGTGCTGGTGTTATAGTTTTTGCAAGAACGTCTCCACATGTTTCATTGAATATATTTTTCATCTGTTGTAAGTGATCTTCTGTATTTGCTTCGTCTTCTAATTGTTGAAGCCCTTGATCCTTACTGGATATTTTACTCGTAAAGTTTTCTTACGTTTCTTGACTTCTAAGATATCCCAAATTTAACTGTTGTCTGTAGCTATATGCTATCGCATATCTTCAGAGCTTTATCTTTATTTTGGCTAACAGAAGATGCCACATCTGCTTCTCTACATACTTTTATGTCGTCTAAACTTCTTGTTTATGCATGTATGTCACGAAGTGGTTTTAAAGTTTATTAGAGTTTGCCTGAATGAAAGCAAGACCCTAGTATGAGAAAGTCTGAGAAGATAGAATTAGATGAAAATTGACATGCCTGTGGACAGATGAGACTATTGGCTCAAGGGATAGAACCAGGATTTGCCTCTCCCCTTGCCGCTTTGTGACTTCAAAATGGCTATAATCTCACCCTCCTCTGACTACCTTTAAACACAAGGAGATAAGGTGTATAAAACGACCACAGACATCACTATACAGACAACATAGAGTAAGTATAGAGTGTAGAAGCTGATCCAGTATATATATATATATATATATATATATATATATATATATATATATATATATATATATATATATATATATATAAATTTATTTACACACAGAAACCATTAAAGTTCATCGTACATCAAATTAAAAAAATTAGCGTGCACTGTTGCACGGCCTGAAAAAAAACAAAGTAACAAGTACATTGATAGACACTAGAAAAAAACCCCAAATCACATTCACTCTTTCTGTCACCCTGCTGAGGAACAATAAAATGATTAGTGATTAAAATAACTCGACTATTGTGGGGGCTGTCCACTTTAGCCTCCACTCTCTAACAAAATAAGATTCTACTGTCTCAGTCCTGTTGATTCTTCCTCAACGAACGTCTACACCGCTTTCCACTTGTTAGGCGATATGCGCCGCTAACTAACACCACTGGAGATGCTAAAATAATAGACTTGGAGTAACACAATGGCTCAGTGTCTATCCTTCGAGTGGACACTGAACATACCCTACTGGTCCTGTCTATTTTCTCCTTCCTCTCTCTCTCCCTCTCTCCTTCTTGATCTCAGTGTCTCTCTAATACTCGACGACTGATGATGCGGCGTCTCCGTTATTACGCTCTTCTCTCGTTTCTTTCAAGACCCAGGTATGGTAACCCTCTCACCTGTTCCTGAATCTGGGGAGGATGATGATGAAGTTCTGGCGTCAAGCATGAGGTACTTGATTAACTGTCGACAAACTTCTCTGCTGCTGAATAGCTTCCCTCTTTTAACCCGCTCCGGAGTTAGAGGAAAAAACACAGCCTTGATTTCCGGCTGTACGCAATTGAAACCAGTCTCCCTGAAGAATTGAACTTCACTGCAATAGACCGTTTAGGTTATGTTCTTTTGCTCCTGACGATAACTCGAGTCCACTGACCCCCTGAGATATGTCTTTTTGCCGTGGATAATTTTATTTTACAAAATTATGCTCCCCCACTGTTTCGCTGTGACTCGCTGAAATTAAAAGAAAATGCGTCCATTGTATAACAACTCCAACATAACGCTTCTCTAACCCATTAATCTGTATAACTCCCATACTCAGTACTTCACTCGTCATGTACACCAATACATAAAATAATACTACCCACGTGGCACCTAAATCTCTCTCCTCCCACTCCCCTTTTCTTCAACTTAACTCTGCCGGGTAGGTAAACAAAAACCTCCCGACCTGTCTGACCTATTACGTGGCTGTTCCGCATGGCTAACTACGTGTCCCAACATTTCAACTAGGGAATTCCTTTAACGTTACCCATGAGGTTTCCTACTTACTCCAAAATTAAATGAAATCTCGCTATAGGAATAGTTTACTCCTCTAAGCAGTATAATCCACTTATAACATACATCTTTACTCTCCGACTGCATTTCTTACATTTAAGGCATAATAAAATTTAGTACACACAATCGATTCCCAATAAAATTACATTTGTAAATACACAGGAATAAATGGTGGTTTTACATAACATTCTACAACTATGAGCACACGTGTAGCTTATAACTTCACACGTTCCTATCTACTGCCAAAATCATAGAAAGAATAAGCACACTGTTGCATTTACATCGTTCTTCAAAGATGATAATGGATGGCACTATCGTTTAGAACTTAAAAGTTAATGTCCCCGAAGAAGTTAACTACGGGCGAATTTCTCAAAGAACCCTCTAATAAATAAACGATAATAAAATTACTACATACCGATTATCGCTGTTTTTCCCCACAGTGGAGACGATAAATCGAAGTCGACCGGCAGGCAATATTTCTTCAGAGAGACTTGCCCGCCGTTTAACTGGCTATTTATACACACCGGGGCCACCCCCGCGTGTTCTCTCCTACGCATACCCTAGCTTTCCCTCGGACCAATGGAAACGCTAGAAAAGTAAAAATAACTACGAGCTACGCCAATCAAATTTGAAAACAACGCGACCGCGTGTCCAAAAATTGCATCACGTCCACGTGCGTTTCTGACGCGTCATACAGGCGTGCCCGAAAAATAGCGATTTCCGTAAACAACGAAAATCGCGGAAAATCAGAAGAAAGTAAAACTGGTCGAGTGTAAAATAAACCTACCGTCGTAAAAAGAACCCATTTAATTACCTACCCAAAAAATACCAAACACGATATATATTCAAATGAGAAGAAAAAAATGGTGAAAATTCCAAATAAAAGAACAGAATCGGGCCGGTTGAAAGACAGAATTACAGTGCAGCATCACATAAGTCCACCTTTGAAGTGCGGGAATCCGTGCTAAATCACTGAAATCTCTGGGTTTCATACTGGCCCGTATCTAGATCTACCTCTCGATCTAATCACTGTCATAATTAGGATTGTCATACAGGCCCCTCTCCATATCCTTGAAACTCTGTGCAAGCACTGGATTGTGAGGGTCACGCCTGGTGATTTCCTCCTGGCGACTGCAACCTGACTGGTTGCCCTTCCTCCTCCCTCTCATGTGTTTCCTTCGCCCACGAATTTTCCTGGCGGCGCGTGGTATATAATGATTACCAAATGGTGCGACCTCCCAGTGTTGTGAAACAGACTGACTAGCTTGGCCGGACATCGCCGTAACAGGACGTAACTGGTTGCGGTTGACTGAAGAACCGTGCACATGTTCCTTCTTGTCAGTATTTCCCTCCCTTAAGGGATTTAATACCATCGGGGGCCTAATTCCCGACGACAAATAAGGTACTTCCGAAATCAGAGGCGTCACCACTGTGTGGCCATTGGGCTGAACAGGGCTGACAGGCGAATACGCCTCTGTAATTAACATTCCACTGTCTCTAGAGGCTCACCAAATGACGAGCGATGATACTGGGGTATGTGAGCCCGCTGTCAAACAAACATGTAGTGGCTGTCCCATTCACTACGGCTGGTCCACTGTTAGAGAACAACTTCTCTGCCTTGACAGGTTCCCACTTATTCCCTTTGGTCACTCTCACCGGCCTTAAACAAGCTGCATGATGAGCTGGGGGTTTGTTCATGCACTGTGATGTCCAGTGGGAAGTGGTTCTACAATTCTGACAATACCCTCATTATCTCCCCTGTTCCTAGCGGGTTCCTGAGAGGTTGTTGTCTGTGCTCTGTTATGCTGCTGGGGGCGCAAGTTATAACCAGAATGAGGCTCCTTGCGAGAAGGCCCTGGTTGCTGATGAGCTGGTGAAGTAGCCGACTGCGATGACGAAGCTCCTTTGTCTGGGGCTGGGAGGTCTGGGTTTTTCCGTTTCTGTCTCTGTTCTTCGGCCTGTGCTGTCTGGAACCTTTCGGCGAACACGATAATCGGATCGAGTTGCTGGGCCCCCTGCTCTGCCAGATACCGCCTCAAGTCGGGGGACATGTTTGCTTTTACCTGTTCACACAGAACTAACTCCTCCAACCCCTGAAAAGTTTTTGCCAGTCCTGACAGTTCCCTCCACCGGGTTAGGTAATTTCTCACCCGCTCTGCAAACTGTGCGAAACTCTCTCCCTTCTCCGGCCTGCTCTCCCTGAACATGGTTTGGCATTTACGGGGAGTCCACTGAAATCTTTGCAATAAAGCATTTCGCAGTGCCTCGAAGTTGTTCTGATCGTCTATGAGCAGCTTATTATAGACGTCATACGCATGACCTTTGAGTGATTGCGATAATTTTAGGCACCAAAGACTCTCATCCAACCCATATGCCTTTGCCATCCTTTGAAATTTTTCCAAACACACGTCAATCTTTTCATTCCCGTTAGGTAACGAGTCAAATGGGAAGCTCATGGCTGCCACCCGGGGCCCTCCGTTACCTGAGGTGTCTCTCTTTCCTGCTCCGGGTGAATCTCCATTAGCTGAACTGCCTTCTGAAGCTCGGTACTGCAGTTCCAGAGAACGCAGGGCAAGTTCGTGCTGTCTTTCTGCTGCCTTCTCCCTCTCCTGTGCTTCCCTTTCTGCTGCCTTCACCCTCTCCTGTGCTTCCCTTTCTGCTGCCTTCTCCTGTGCTTCCCTTTCTGCTGCCTTCTCCTGTGCTTCCCTCTCTACTTTCGCTGCTTCTGCGGCGGCGGCCCTTTTCCTTTCCTCAATTTCTGCGGCGGCTGCCCTGTCCTCCTTCTCTTTCTCTCGCTGATTATGCCTATCATTTTCCCTTATCAGGTAGGCCTTAATCTCCTCCTTATCCATTCCCATGTCCTGAGCAGCCTCGCGCCAGGCAGCTCGTAACTTGGCCATATCCGCCATCTTACCTGTAAACTGCTGTAAGTTCACAAATACAGAGAAATGACAGAAAAGGAAAAGAGAAGGAGCAACCTGTTACGTAATAGGAAATATTCCCTCTATAACCGCTGTCCCAAAACCCGAACTCAGACTAGCACCAAGTCTGAATAATAACCTAAAAAAATTGTGTTAAGAAGTTACCAAAACCCGAAATTACCTTCCTGTTAAAGAAAAATTTCAGTAAGCCATCAATTACCACTTAGTCATATAAATCAAAAATACCACAAAAATCTACTAGACTGCAACCTGTGGAAAAACTTATAACTGGATCAGTTCTAATAGCTCAACGTCTAGGGGATATTGAAAGAAACTCTATTCTCAGAAAACTTTCTATAGAGACAATCTATGAATTTAGATCACCGAATTAATCTCCACAGAATGATCCACCGGACGAACGCCGCCACTTGTCACGAAGTGGTTTTAAAGTTTATTAGAGTTTGCCTGAATGAAAGCAAGACCCTAGTATGAGAAAGACTGAGAAGATAGAATTAGATGAAAATTGACATGCCTGTGGACAGATGAGACTATAGGCTCAAGGGATAGAACCAGGATTTGCCTCTCCCCTTGCCGCTTCGTGACTTCAAAATGGCTATAATCTCACCCTCCTCTGACTACCTTTAAACACAAGGAGATAAGGTGTACAAAACACCCACAGACATCACTATACAGACAACATAGAGTAAGTATAGAGTGTAGAAGCTGATCCAGTATATATATATATATATAGATAAATTTATTTACACACAGAAATCATTAAAGTTCATCGTTCATCAAATTAAAAAAATTAGCGTGCACTGTTGCACGGCCTGGAAAAAACAAAGTAACAAGTACATTGATAGACACTAGAAAAATAACCCAAATCACATTCACTCTTTCTGTCACCCTGCTGAGGAACAATAAAATGATTAGTGATTAAAATAACTCTACTATTGTGGGGGCTGTCCACTTTAGCCTCCACTCTCTAACAAAATAAGATTCTACTGTCTCAGTCCTGTTGACTCTTCCTCAACGAACGTCTACACCGCTTTCCACTTGTTAGGCGATATGCGCCGCTAACTAACACCACTGGAGATGCTAAAATAATAGACTTGGAGTAACACAATGGCTCAGTGTCTATCCTTCGAGTGGACACTGAACATACCCTACTGGTCCTGTCTATTTTCTCCCTCCTCTCTCTCTCTCCCCTTCTTGATCTCAGTGTCTCTCTAATACTCGACGACTGATGATGCGGCGTCTCCGTTATTACGCTCTTCTCTCGTTTCTTTCAAGATCCAGGTATGGTAACCCTCTCACCTGTTCCTGAATCTGGGGAGGATGATGATGAAGTTCTGGCGTCAAGCATAAGTGTCACCGTTTGGTTATAAAGCGTAAGATACGCTGCAGTTTAAGTCAGTCGAACAGTTATTTGGGGTTAACAAGATGAAAGAGTATATAAAAATGGGTTAGAAAATCAGAATAATCTAAGTGATAACTTATTTGTTCTTAACATGGGAGATAAAAGAATGAAAATGTAGTGTTTTTTGTAAGGGAGGGAACCTTTTTAGACCTTAAAGTAATCTAAGTATATATCATTAGAGTTTACCAAATTTGCATATCAGACTAGTTTTAGTAAAGAGATAGAAGGATTAATGAAACTAAGGTAACAAGTGCTAAGGGGAATAACTATGAATATTAACGCCCTTTACAAGTTTAGTGAGTTAGGATAGGGAACCGCACGTGAAAAGTGGGCGAAATGTAAACAGTTATGTAGCACAGTTCACGGGGTGACAGCATAGAATTAAGCGTGGCGATAGGTGAGTGAACTGAACAACGGACCAATCGTATTAACTAAAACAACTTTGGACCATCAGATAGGAAATTGAAGGACGAAAGGAGATCAGTCCAGATATTGACGCGCTACTGAGCGGTCATGTTTACAGAGTCCTACCAGAGAAGTTGACAGAGCAAGTCAAGTATTGCTGAGCTCTCAAGAAATGTGAAACCTGCGATTTGCAGAAGGTCTACAGAATTAGCTAGATATAGAAAGGTAGTAATAGGAAATTCAGGAGAACACTTAGAATTGATTAATAATTTGTGCTGCTATACCTAGGATTAGCTCATAGGGGTGATAGTAAGACAGTGATAGGTGACGGACTTCTGAATATTCTGGTAAGAGGTCTTTAACTCTAATTATGCTTGACTTAAGTGAAGAGAGACATGTTTTTTTTGAAAAACGCTCAACATATTGTCACAGGCTAAGGAAGCTCACATTTAAGGGAGCGAGCTACAGAAGAGATTATTGAAGCTAAGGCAATATTAAAGCTTAATAAAAAAAGTGAATAACTTTTATTATCAGATAGCCAGGTTGGGCTGTCATACAAAGAAGATGAGACATTGTTATTAAACAAGAAAATTGCATAGAGTTTTGCAACACTGTCGTATGGTTATGCGCTCTCTCGCCAGCGTAAGTATCGAAGCCAGATACTACAACACTTGTCGACGTTGGATTTACAAAATAAGTTGGTTTTGTTTGAGATGCTTCTTAACAGGGTATAAGACTGATCAGGTTGAAACAGATGAGAGGACAGAAGAGTAAATGGTGAATTAGATTACTGAGAAACAACTCATGCGCTCTCACTAAAGAGTAAGTATGAAGATGCCTCCACAGCTGCACCTGATATTATAACTTTATATGTAATTTATGAATTGATATTGATGCATGCAATTGAGCCAGGCCTGACAGGTTATAGCACTTTAGTCAAGAGTCTACAGTAAGGAATATAATAATAACATCTTTGGGAAAATACATAGAGCCTAGGTCTGGATGCCTGGATATAAAATGGAGATTGGAATGTACCTTTATGAAAAAGGATTGTGGAACATGTTATGTAAATAAAAGTTATTATATTTGGAAATACAGCACTCAAGTTGGTTTAATCAATAAAAGGATGTGGAGTGGGTATGTGAGAAAGAGTTAAACCTATATAACATATATAGCCTTAAAACACCCTATACGCATCAGTCGCTGCTCACCACCAAGGAGGGAAGAACGTGGTCTGGGTAGAAACAAAGACGAACCTATTCTCATCCAGGAATCATCATCTCTGGCGGAACAAAGGGGCCAGTAAGAGAAATAGTCTCACTTGGAGGAAAGATAAAAAAGTGAATGATAGATAACTAGGCCTGCCTCAGTCACCTAGTTATAGTTAGGACTGGACAGGGACCATCACTAGCTCGGTCACATGATATCCTATTTGGTGCCTTTTGGACCAGTCTTCAACAACACAGGGCACACGGTCACATAATAACCTATTTGGTGCCGTTGGACCAGTTCACGGCCCACCACCACCGCCACTGTGACATAATAACCTATTTGGCGCCGTGACCACTCCTCCTACAGCAACATGGCCACATCACAAGGAGAGATGGAGTAACAACAACAGCAACAACATCCCATATTTGCTACACCACCTTTAGAAGAAACATAGCAGCATCTACAACAACAACTGTTTAAACATGGAGAGTTGCGCAAGAACCACACAGAACAGAAAGAAGAGAATAGCATTGAGAGACTTCGTTTCAGAGCTAAAGCGTTGCAGGAATTATGCAATCGATTTCCCATGCATAAGAATAGTCGATGGATTGGTTGCGAAAGTTTATAAGATTGAAATAAAGGAGATTGTTGAAATCAAGCTACAACCATTCAAAGTCAAAGAAGGAAGACCAAGATTGAACTTGAAAAAACGAACTGAACCTGCAGTTACTAGAATAGAGCCTCAGACAGAGAATGTCGCAGTACAAACGGATGATAGGTTTAAGAAAAGTTTAATCCCAGTCAGGATAAAGTCAAGACCAGTTACAAATGTCGCAGTACAAACAGATGACAGATGTAAGAAGAGTCAAATCCCAGTCAGGATAAGATCAAGACAAGTTACAGATGATTTACTTGATCAGTGCAGTGTTGAAATGGTCGATAATACAGAAAAGAAGAACAACGAAGAAAGAGATATGAAGAATGACAGTACAATTATAAAGCCAGATACATTCTTGTCGATGCTATGGAGTCAAAAACAGGCACGTAAGAAAGATAAACAGTGCAGAAAAGTCCAAACAATTGCTAATATTCCAGAGCAAGAAACTGCTGATGATATGCTGAACAGTCTAGTGTCAAAGGGAATAGGTGTTCTACAAGACATAAAGACATTACTTCTTCAGAAAGGACAGTCAAGTCAAATTAACATTCAAGATCAAGTGCAAGATAAGAAACAAGATGTCACATGCAAGAATCCAGAAAGAACTGACCTGAATGCGCAAAGTCATATACCTGTTCCAGAGCTGAAGCAAGTTACAGCATCAGCACATATAGAGTCGGCAACACAGACAGAGAATACAGCAGCAGCACAGATGAACTCAGCAACACAAACGGAGAATACAGCTACAATTTCGGCAAAACAGACAGAGAATACAGCTACAATTTCGGCAACACAGACAGAGAATACAGCGACAGTTTCGGCAACACAGACGGAGAATACAGCTACAATGGCGGCAACACAGACAGAGAATACAGCATCAGCACAGATGGACTCAGCAACACAAACAGATGTTGATCTTAACATTAACGCATCTAGCAGGCATGTGGGAACAACAATGGGAAATAGTTCTGTCAAAACAGGTCCACAAGAAGTACAAGACATAGACACATCTTATAGGTGTATAAGAACAGTGCAGAATGTTAACAGTGGTCCAAAGGAGAAGAAAATTAACAAGGTAGCTAAGCCAAATGTACAGGAATTGAAGAAAGAAATAAAATGTATCCTAAGAGAAGGCGATCTTAACACCTTGTCAATAAAGAAGGTGCACAAATTGCTAGAAATAAAATTTGACATAGACTTATCAACAAGAATACAAGAAGTAAGGCAACTTGTGAAAGATGTGATGCAAGAGGAACTTGGTTGCAGGGAGGTCGAGATAGTGGATGAAGAGTTCTCAGATTTGTCATCAAGTTACTCAGACATTGCATCGTCAGATGAAGATAGAATTATAGACTCCGACGAAAATGCAGAAGGATACTCGTCGGTCGAGTTTGGGTATGCAACGGACGAAGAAGGCCATAGATATTATGGGCCGACAAATAAAAGTTATCCTGGATGTACAAGTCAGATGAAGAAAACTAGTAAGAAGTCCCAACCAAGTGTAAATGAGTTAAAAGAAACAATAAGACGCAACATAAGAGGAAGTGACCCCAACATCTTGTCAATAAAGTCGTTGCACAGAGTGTTAGAATTCGAGTTTGATATGGACTTATCACAAAGAATAAATGAAGTAAGACAGCTTGTGAGAGATGTAATCCAAGAGGAGGGTGAAGACACAGTTAAGAAGAAACAAAGACGACTTGTAGAAGAATTTCAGCACAAGAATGACATGACTAAGAAAATGGTCAAAGCGGTTGGACCAAACATAGAGCAGTTGAAGAAGGAAATAGAAGTCATTATAGCACAGCCTGGATTTGACGGGTCAAGAAGAACAGTATGGACATTGTTAGAACAAAAGTATCAGACACAATTTCTAGAGATAAGAAATGAATTAGATATGGTTATAACGAAAATGTTAGATGACAGAAACGAGAAGAGATGGAGAGAGCAGCACAAACATGATGGAATTCAGAGGAGAAATAGAGGAAGAGGCAGATATAGATATTGCTAAGATGATAGCGTTAGAGGCGCTTAAGGCGAGGGAGGCCTTAATGATGAAGTTTTTAGACATGGTGAATAAGTAAAGAGACAATGGTGTTGAAGTTGATGGAACTTATGAGCAAATAAGGGAGAAATAAGGGAGACAAGGAGTTGACAAACAACAGGATGGATGGGTTTGAAAAAAAATCGAAAAAAGGTGATTCGTCTTACGAGGACAAAGGACAAAGAAATCCAGGATAACTTTTTTTCAAACCCATCCATCGTATTCCACGTCTTACCGCAGTTCCCCTCCACTTCCTTGACAAACAACAGGTAGCATTGGAGATGCTGAAGTTGATGAATAAGTTAACATAGGAGGAAGCTATGAGAGTAGAGACATAGCATATTAAGAGATACAGATCGAGGGGATTTCCGATCTAAGAGCCGAGATAGGCTGAGACATAGAAGTGATAGTAGAAGGAGAGATACGGATCGACGCGGTTACCGATCCAAGAGCTGAGAAGCTTATAGAAACAGTAGTAGAAGTAGAGGAACTACTAAGGATCGAGGGAGATACCGATCTAGTAGTAGAGAGGAGGAGAGAAATAAGAGTTATATAATTAGAGGTCGCGGTAGCGACATAGAACCTGAGAGGAACTCAGGGAGTGCGAGAAGGGAAGAAGTGGAGAGGAGTGAGAGAAACTCGGGAGATATACGAGATACAGAGGTAGAGATGAAACAAAGTGTTAATGAAGTCAGAATAGTAGAAGGGACTCGAGACATGAATAAACTGATAGCGTTAGAGACGCTTAGAGTCAAGGAGGCCATGATTATGAAATTTTTTGAGATGAAGTAATGAAGAAAGAGATAGAAGCTATGTGAGGAGAATCATAGCACTATACATAAACAAAATGACGGCGGCAACTTAGTCTTGAGAAGCCTAAGTATAATTGGTCTATACCGCACACAAGAGAGGACTGAGTACACCTGACTAATAGGGTACTGCAGTAGGGGAGTCGAGTAAAGGAGATGTAAGACGTACATTTGAGGCCGCGGTAGTACGGCAAGAAAATTTTTGTGGAAAAGTTGTGGTGACGACGGCAGAAATACTAGAGATTTAGATTTTTGATGAAGCACCACAAGAAGACAGCAATTATGGAACGAAATAAAGTATCAACTACAACTATCAGCTACAAGTTAATCCTAGCTTATATGATCAAGACGGGACATGGAAGATAATAGACCTTTACAATCAACAAGAAGAAACAGTACAACGGAGTCCAAGCCTTACAGATGAAACAAAGAAGCAAGAAGCACATGAGTCTACCTGCAATACAAAGACAACGCATCAATGTTCGCAACGTTAGTCACATGGTCACAACCATCATTCCCTATTCCTTCGTTAATCCCAACATACTCCCTGCAACACCTGTTGCAACCCCAGTGATCATGTGAAGCGAACATGTGATGACAGAGGAAATGCCAAGCAAGCTCAGATGTATCAAGATGAAGAACAGACATCTACAACCGATGAGAAGAAACAAGTTGCAGAAACGGAGCCTTACAGAAGGAAACAGAAGCCAACCATGACTACCAGCCACAAGTTAACATCAGCCTAGACGATCAAGTCGGGACATTGAAGATGGGAGACTTTTGCAGTCAACGGGAAATGACATACTACAGCGGAGTCGAAACCTTACAGAAGAAACAAAGAAGCAAGAATCACATAAGAAGTCTGGCCACACTACACAGAGACAACGCATCAGTGTTTGCAATGTTATCACATGGTCACAACCATCATTCCCTATCCCTACGTCAGCCATAACATATTCCCTGTGTGACACCTGTCGCATCCCCAGTGATCATGTGAAGCGAACAGGTGATGACAAGTGACATACAAGCAACAAGATGGAACTATGCAGCAGAACCGGAGCCGTACAGAAGGAAGAATGAGTCAACAACCACAACCACTAGCCAAGCTAACCCCAGCTTATATACTACAGTTGGGATGATGAAGGTGAGATATCCTTACAACCACAGAGAAACAACAAAACTTATCATCATCATCGAAGACCTACAGCATAGCTTATAAACTTTAGCAACAATTTTGCTGACAAGATGGTACTATTTTTGCAATCAGAACTTATCAACATAGAGCAAAGAAAATGTCATTCAAAGAATGGACGACTTTACCAACACCAAACTCAGAATGTAAACAACATCAAGTAAACAAGCTATTGTCATACTGACAACAACAATATAGTAATTCATTCGTCCTCATCCTCCTGCAGAGCGACTATAAATAACATCACAACTGATACCAATTTCATCAGTACGACAGTCGTCTCTACAGTAGAGAAATTTACACTGATGGAGCTTGCAAAACAGATCTCCAAACTCATACAAACAGTGTAATCGCCGTAAAGTACTTCCCCAGCATATAGTACTCATTCACAGCACTTCCCCAGCTATAGTGCTTAATCAAGGTACCCCAATCAACGGTATCCAACGGTTAGTTAGTTCATTAGGTCTCAGTGGTAAACTCAAGTAGTTGTTGACATCTCAGTACACTTACACATTTACATTATACACTAACTTGGTGAAAATAAGGTAGAAGAAACTTAATGGTGAGCAACAGTATAGATAGTAATCAACTACAGTAATCACATAAACAGGAAACATTATATGTAGTGATAAGACTTTGATCACATGCACATGAGTGATAGCTACTGTACTCTCGCGATATTCAGAGTGATAGTGAAATAGTTTATACAAGAGACCAACGTAACTGAGAAGCTAGATTAAACAATGAATTATTTCATAAAACAATTGAATAATATTTCAAGAAAGATACAGATTTCTAAAAGAGACAATAATAAGCTTCTTCACAAGATGAGACTTACCAAGACTTAGGTTAAAAGTTTTCATGTTAATTTGCAATGTCCATGTTTTTCAGAGGTATACTTTCTCCACCACCAGGCATAGAGGGCAACAAAAAAAAAAAAATGTCACAGTCCAAGCCAGGGTGTTGCAGCAGTGAAAGAAAAAAAAAAAAGAGAAAATAACCTACTCCCTCAGAGCTGCGCACATTAGATGGTAGATAAAGGGCCTTATTCCACATGACAGTGTTTATACAGGTGACTTCGAGATGAGATGTCTCCACAATTGATATTAAATACAGGTTGGGTAAGATACAACACAGATGACCCTTACATGGTCATGTCCGCATTGAGTTGATGCATTTTGGTCTGGAAAATTTTGGGTAAATCCGACATACAGAGGTATACGAGATATAGTAACAGACTGAGCTTACGGTTTCGACAGATGCATCAAAGGCTAGCATCAGCCGAGCACATCCTGCTCTGACAATAGTGACTTAGATCTTTTACTATCGCCCCAAGACAGATGGTAAGATTTCGCGTGATTAGTTGCATACATGACTGCTAATTCGACTGGTGCATCAAAGGCTAGAATCAGTCGAGCACATCACATCCTGACGTAGTAACACATATTTCTTGCTGTCACTTTGGGGATGTTTAGTTAATGCATGCTTGGTGACGCTATATATGTTATATTTCTACTACTCTGCCTATCTGACCGGTGCAATGAATACTGACATTGACGGCATATATATAAGACATATTAAGGACTGACAAACCTCTGTTTCCAGAGGCAGTACCATGTCGCCCATATATATATGTATATAAATAGAATGTATAATTATAATGTTTGAGAAGTATTAAGTACAATGTTTACTTGTTTTTCCAGTACGATGTTATTGAGATGCTAGAATAGACATATATAATCTTAAGAGTGTGACAAACTACAATAACTACACATAGTCTTGGGAAACTTAATAGACTTCTTCCCAAGGTACAAGATGTGGCATACTACATGATCAACACTGACATTGAAAAAATGTATAGTACCTTAAGTGCATGTTAATTGCTATAATGTACCTATCTCAGGCATAGAGGTGTTCAGGACTAGGAAAAAAAAGAGAACAGAGATGAGACATGATCCAGACTTAGTCATATGGAGTCTTACTCATGGACTTAAGCAAAAAATTACACTGAGGATGAACGTCCATATATATATATTTTTATAGCACTGGTTATGTAGAGATACAAGGGATAAAACTTGGTTGCATTATTGGGTACTATTTGTTTGAGAGATGATGGTAATGAATTAAGTAAATACAATGTTCATTTATGCCTTTTATACATTCATGTAAAGAGATTTTATGTTGAAGTAGTAATTAATGAGATGCTCTAGTTGTAGCATTGATATTAGGTTTATAATATAGTCTCACTATTACGATTTAATTTGCTTGTAATTTCGAGTCGTCTATGGTAATAGTATTAGAGATGTTAGTGGGGTAAATAGATAATAGTTTTTTTGATAGAACACAAATGTCTCCCTGCGGGATACATTTGAACGGCCCCGGGACGTATGTCACCGTTTGGTTATACAGCGTAAGATACGCTGCAGTTTAAGTCAGTCGAACAGTTATTTGGGGTTAACAAGATGAAAGAGTATATAAAAATGGGTTAGAAAATCAGAATAATCTAAGTGATAACTTATTTGTTCTTAACATGGGAGATAAAAGAATGAAAATGTAGTGTTTTTTTGTAAGGGAGGGAACCTTTTTAGACCTTAAAGTAATCTAAGTATATATCATTAGAGTTTACCAAATTTGCATATCAGACTAGTTTTAGTAAAGAGATAGAAGGATTAATGAAACTAAGGTAAAAAGTGCTAAGGGGAATAACTATGAATATTAACGCCCTTTACAAGTTTAGTGAGTTAGGATAGGGAACCGCACGTGAAAAGTGGGCGAAATGTAAACAGTTATGTAGCACAGTTCACGGGGTGACAGCATAGAATTAAGCGTGGCGATAGGTGAGTGAACTGAACAACGGACCAATCGTATTAACTAAAACAACTTTGGACCATCAGATAGGAAATTGAAGGACGAAAGGAGATCAGTCCAGATATTGACGCGCTACTGAGCGGTCATGTTTACAGAGTCCTACCAGAGAAGTTGACAGAGCAAGTCAAGTTTTGCTGAGCTCTCAAGAAATGTGAAACCTGCGGTTTGCAGAAGGTCTACAGAATTAGCTAGATATAGAAAGGTAGTAATAGGAAATTCAGGAGAACACTTAGAATTGATTAATAATTTGTGCTGCTATACCTAGGATTAGCTCATAGGGGTGATAGTAAGACAGTGATAGGTGACGGACTTCTGAATATTCTGGTAAGAGGTCTTTAACTCTAATTATGCTTGACTTAAGTGAAGAGAGACATGTTTTTTTTGAAAAACGCTCAACATATTGTCACAGGCTAAGGAAGCTCACATTTAAGGGAGCGAGCTACAGAAGAGATTATTGAAGCTAAGGCAATATTAAAGCTTAATAAAAAAAAAGTGAATAACTTTTATTATCAGATAGCCAGGTTGGGCTGTCATACAAAGAAGATGAGACATTGTTATTAAACAAGAAAATTGCATAGAGTTTTGCAACACTGTCGTATGGTTATGCGCTCTCTCGCCAACGTAAGTATCGAAGCCAGATACTACAACACTTGTCGACGTTGGATTTACAAAATAAGTTGGTTTTGTTTGAGATGCTTCTTAACAGGGTATAAGACTGATCAGGTTGAAACAGATGAGAGGACAGAAGAGTAAATGGTGAATTAGATTACTGAGAAACAACTCATGCGCTCTCACTAAAGAGTAAGTATGAAGATGCCTCCACAGCTGCACCTGATATTATAACTTTATATGTAATTTATGAATTGATATTGATGCATGCAATTGAGCCAGGCCTGACAGGTTATAGCACTTTAGTCAAGAGTCTACAGTAAGGAATATAATAATAACATCTTTGGGAAAATACATAGAGCCTAGGTCTGGATGCCTGGATATAAAATGGAGATTGGAATGTACCTTTATGAAAAAGGATTGTGGAACATGTTATGTAAATAAAAGTTATTATATTTGGAAATACAGCACTCAAGTTGGTTTAATCAATAAAAGGATGTGGAGTGGGTATGTGAGAAAGAGTTAAACCTATATAACATATATAGCCTTAAAACACCCTATACGCATCAGTCGCTGCTCACCACCAAGGAGGGAAGAACGTGGTCTGGGTAGAAACAAAGACGAACCTATTCTCATCCAGGAATCATCATCTCTGGCGGAACAAAGGGGCCAGTAAGAGAAATAGTCTCACTTGGAGGAAAGATAAAAAAGTGAATGATAGATAACTAGGCCTGCCTCAGTCACCTAGTTATAGTTAGGACTGGACAGGGACCATCACTAGCTCGGTCACATGATATCCTATTTGGTGCCTTTTGGACCAGTCTTCAACAACACAGGGCACACGGTCACATAATAACCTATTTGGTGCCGTTGGACCAGTTCACGGCCCACCACCACCGCCACTGTGACATAAGGTACTTGATTAACTGTCGACAAACTTCTGTGCTGCTGAATAGCTTCCCTCTTTTAACCTGCTCCGGAATTAGAGAAAAAAAACACAGCCTTGATTTCCGGCTGTACGCAATTGAAACCAGTCTCGCTGAAGAATTGAACTTCACTGCAATAGACCGTTTAGGTTATGTTCTTTTGCTCCTGACGATAACTCGAGTCCACTGACCCCCTGAGATATGTTTTTTTGCCGTGGATAATTTTATTTGACAAAATTATGCTCCCCCACTGTTTCGCCGTGACTCGCTGAAATTAAAAGAAAATGCGTCCATTGTATAACAACTCCAACATAACGCTTCTCTAACCCATTAATCTTTATAACTCCCTTACTCAGTACTTCACTCGTCATGTACACCAATACATAAAATAATACTACCCACGTGGCACCTAAATCTCTCTCCTCCCACTCCCCTTCTCTTCAACTTAACTCTGCAGGGTAGGTAAACAAAAACCTCCCGACCTGTCTGACCTATTACGTGGCTGTTCCGCATGGCTAACTACGTGTCCCAACATTTCAACTAGGGAATTCCTTTAACGTTACCCATGAGGTTTCCTACTTACTCCAAAATTAAATGAAATCTCGCTATAGGAATAGTTTACTCCTCTAAGCAGTATAATCCACTTATAACATACATCTTTACTCTCCGACTGCATTTCTTACATTTAAGGCATAATAAAATTTAGTACACACAATCGAGTCCCAATAAAATTACATTTGTAAATACACAGGAATAAATGGTGGTTTTACATAACATTCTACAACTATGAGCACACGTGTAGCTTATAACTTCACACGTTCCTATCTACTGCCAAAATCATAGAAAGAATAAGCACACTGTTGCATTTACATCGTTCTTCAAAGATGATAATGGATGGCACTATCGTTTAGAACTTAAAAGTTAATGTCTCCGAAGAAGTTAACTGCGGGCGAATTTCTCAAAGAACCCTCTAATAAATAAACGATAATAAAATTACTACATACCGATTATCGCTGTTTTTCCCCACAGTGGAGACGATAAATCGAAGTCGACCGGCAGGCAATATTTCTTCAGAGAGACTTGCCCGCCGTTTAACTGGCTATTTATACACACCGGGGCCACCCCCGCGTGTTCTCTCCTACGCATACCCTAGCTTTCCCTCGGACCAATGGAAACGCTAGAAAAGTAAAAATAACTACGAGCTACGCCAATCAAATTTGAAAACAACGCG